>BMAO01031669.1:0-32279 GCA_019973975.1 Trichonephila clavata
TTTGCGGAAAATTTATTTTTAAGAATTTAGTGTGAAATTTTTTCTTCTTTCTGATGATTCAAAAATATTAAAGTAAATTAAACCAAAATATTAATACGAATTACTAAAAAAGCATTTGTTATAAGCAATTGAAACATTGAAAGCATCTCAGATACATCTATATATATAAAGGAGAAAAGCGACTGACTGACTGACTAATCACGATATCTCTGAAACTATTCAACCTACAGACTTGAAATTTGGTAGACATGTTCCTTTCATAGAGTAGACATCAGCTAAGAACGGATTTTCCGAAATACGAAACGCAAGGGGCGTTACGGGGGTTAAGGGGCGTTATAAATAATTGTTTCCATGTTTAAACTACTCAATGTACAATTTTGAAATTGGGTTAGCAGATTCTTTCCATACAGTAGAGATCCACTACAAAATGAGTTTGGTGAAAATCGTCCCCAAGTGGCGTTGCAGGGGCTTAGGGGGCGTTATAGATAATTATTTTCATTTTTAAACTATTTGACGCACTGTCTTTAAATTTGATATATAAATAGATTCCTTTCGTAGAATAATGATCAGTTACAAAACGGGTTTTGTGAAAACAGACTTCTAAGTGGCGTTGCGGGGGATTAAGGGGCGTAATAGATAAATATATCCGTTTTTAAACTACTTCACCTACCTGCTTGAAAATTGGTAGGTAAGTTTCTTTCATGGAGTAAATATCCGCTACAAAATGGGTTTTTAAAAAATTGACCCCAAGGGGTGTTGCGGGGGTGGGGGGTTTAAGGGGCGTTATAAATTCCGATTTTTTAACTATTAGACGTACAGTCTTGAAACGTAGTAAGCAGATTCCTCTCATAGGGTAGAGATACGCTACAAAATGGGTTTCGTGAAAATTGCCCCCAAGTGGCGTTGCGGGACTTAAGGGGCGTTATAGATAATTATTTCCATTTTTAAACTATTAGACGCACAGTCTTTATATTTGATAAATAGATTTCTTTCATAGAGTAGAGATCAGCTATAAGAAGGTTTTGTGAAAACAGACCTCTAAGTGGCGTTGCGGGGGATTAAGTGGCGTAATAGATAAATATTTTCGTTTTTAAACTACTTGACCTACCTGCTTGAAAATTGGTAGGAATGTTTCTTTCATGGAATACATATCCGTTACAAAACGAGTTTGGGGAAAATTGACCCCCAAGGGGTGTTGCGGGGGGGGGGGTTAAAGGCAGATATAAGTAATTATTTCTATTTTTAAACTATTAGACGCACAGTCTTGAAATTTGGTGAGCACATTCCTCTCATAGGATAGAGATACACTACAACATGTGTTTTGTGAAAATAGACCCCTAGGTGGCGTTGCGGGGGTTCAAGGGGCGTTATTGATAATTTTTTTTGCATTTTTAATTTATTGGACGCACAAATTTTGCTAAGCAGATTCCTTTCACAGAGTGCAATTCCCCTACAAAATGGGTTTTGTGAAAACAGACACCGAAGTGGCGTTGCGGGGGCTCAAGTGGCATTATAGATAAGTATCCCCATTTTTAAAACTATTAGACGTACAGTCTTGAAATTTGATAAGCAGATTCTTTTCGTAGAGAACCGCTACAAAATGGGTTTTGCGAATATCAACTACTAAGTTTAATTTCGGGAGATTAAGAGGCGTAATCGATAAATATTTCCATTTTTAAACTACTTGATCATCCTGCTTGAAAATTGGTAGGCATGTTCCTTTCATGGAATATAATTCCTCTAACAAAGAGTAAAACGAAAATTGACCCCAAGGATGGTTGCGAGGGGTCAAGAGGAGTTACAGAAAAATATTCCTGTTTTTAATTGTTAGACCCATATACTTGAAATTTTTAAGCATGTTTCTTTTGTTGAATAGGGATGCACTAAGAATGTATTTTAAGTAAATCAAGTTCTGCGGAGGGGTGCAGGGGTTACTGGGACGTATTGACACAAAAAAAAATCCTTTTTTCGAGCTACAATGACTATAATAATGAAATTTGGTTTGCATTTTTCTTTTGTTGAATTGAAATCCGCTAAGAGAGGTTATTTTGGAAAACGGCTCTCAACACACGGGATTACGGGAATATTGATAGTAAAACTTTTGTTTTTTTCTGTTTGATTTAGACTTGAAATTTGGCTTGCATGTTCAATTTACGGTGTAGAGATCCACCGCGAAAATTGGTTTTGCGGGAATCCACTTGGTTTTTGGGTTACGAAAGAGCAAACATCATTCTATACTTCAATTTTAGAGATTTTTAGAAAATACAAATTAGATGAGTTCTGCCCTTTTTATTTATCAAGAAGTGACAGTTACAGGTCTAAGTATGTTTTTCAATACAATCGAATTCTTAATGCTAGGACTTAGATATCAATAATTTATACATATATATAAGCAGTAAAAATTTATAAAACATCATGAAATACCCAGCGAAGCGGGCGGGTAACAGCTAGTAATAATTATAAACTTTTAATGAAAAATAGCTATAATTTTTAGTAATTTTTGAGAACACGTTTTATTAACACGTTCCATGTAATAGCGCGAAAACCTCATATTGGCAATCAAATTTTGTTTTACACAAATGAAAAACACCCACAGAAATGAAAACAAAAGTAAAATAAAACTAAAATTAAATCTCATTTTATTGCTCAGAAAATATAAAACATGCAAAATTGTAAGTGTATAATTTACAACTTTTATTTCAGTAACATTAAATTAAAAAAAATACTATAAGTACTATAAATTTTGGCGCCCCCTGGCCCAGGCGCCCTTGTGCGGTGAACAATTTTGCCACCTCCACGCGGCGGCCCTGGGCCTGTTGAAGAATCATCCGATATTTCGACTTGCTCAAAACACAGGCTTTCAAAAAACAAAAACAAAAAAAAGAGCGTGTAACGGATTATTTTCAGTAAATTTTCAAAGAACAAAATTCTATTGCTCATTTCAAACATTTATACAATAATTAAACTTTTTCATTAAGAGTTTTCATTTTTCAATAATTTCAAATTTTAAAAAGATACCCGTAACTAAACTACTTACTTATATTTCGTTTATTTAAATCTTGATACAGCCCGAATTTCTAATTAAATTGCATAACAGTTGAAGTAAAGGACAAAATAGACAACATCTGATCCGATGGGTGCCTCTCATTAGATTGGTTGGTTTAAAATTCTAGCACTAGGACATATTGCACCATGCATAGAGTCTGTTTTGGGGAAGTACTAATGAAGGTCATCCACACTTTATGGAAATGATTTTGTAATTCACTTTCTCGTTTGCATTTTGAGATAAAACTTTAGAAAATTCAGAATAATCATTTATTTAGGTTTTCTTTTAATTAGATTGTAAAATAAGAGATTTATTTTAAAAATGGACCCTAAAATTGATAGATCGCTCGAAGGTTACGTAACTACGCTTTCCAAGGAGAAATATTCGTATCAACAAATTAAAAAGCGGTGTAAAATCTAGCTTATATATTGCATTTCAATCAAAGGTATTTATAATATACTAAATTTGAAAGGGAAAAGCGTCTAGCAGAAAATAAAAATGAAAACACGACTACGAAACTTCATCCTAAGACTGTTCAAATGCAGGCAACTATCAAGAAAATGAAGTCTTTGATCCTAAAAGAAAATCCGCCGACTCAGAGATTCATTTCATCTAAACTAGGAATGTCTTCCGTAACTGTAATTAAAATCATTCATAAGGATTTAAAGTTAAAACAGATGTTTAACCCTAAAGTTCGTCTCTTTTTAAAAATATATTGCTGAAAGAAAAGCACACAAATTGTAGAAAATTATGTAAAAATCACCTAGCTGCTGAAAAATTGAAATCTGTGGTAACACGCGATGAAGTATGGGTATAAGTAAATGTAGTAAAAGAAGATAATTTTCTGTTCCTCAACTGATGCAAATGACTGAACGAAATGGCTTCGTCAGGGTATAGTAAAGTTCCCAGAGGGAATCATGATAGTTGCAGGATTCTAACAATGGCAAATTTAAAATCAAAAAACTTTTAAGTATAGTAGAACGTTGTTTATCCGAATCAATTGGGACCGGACACCGTTCAGATAACCGAAAACCAAATGCGATCCATGCAGTATATGAAACCGGACACTATACGAATATTGAAAATCATAACATGCGGGAAACGTGCTTGAAGAAAAAGCAAAATAGGTACAAAATGTCGCAAATTTTTCTTGATTGTGGAAAATAATCACTTATTCTTCGCTGTGCCATTGTACATCTTCGTTTTTCGCTGCAAGGTCTCTGTTTCTCTTGAGCAGCAGTAGTTGAGTAGGACAGCACTCTGATTTTTGTTCGTACCACTCCATAGCTGTCTCTAGCGCAGAAACGCGTCAGCATTTGATGGACCCTTGCTACTTTCGGTGTTGTTTCCCGTCACTTTTGGCCTCACTCGAAACAACTGTTGAGCAGATTGCACTGTTCGAAAACGTATCCGAACTTTTTTTCTTTTTCTTTTATTGAGACCATTTATAAACCTCGTACACCACGCAATGTATCACACGGGGCTTACAACACAAAGGAAAGATGGAAGGATTGCAACACAAACATCCATGCCTTCTCCGGGACTCGAACCCAGGCCCTACGGCACCACAGTCAGTGTCTCTAACCACTATACCGGATGGGCGGCCATCCGGACTTTGGTCCGGATATTTGACGCTCAGGATAATAAACGATCGGAAAAACCACGCTCTACTGTAAAGCCAAACTGAATTCACTCTACTATCAGCAGAATATTTTAGAACCAATTTTTCAAGAAGAAAATCCAACTTTACATGGAAAATACTTTGATAAAGTTAGCTTTATTTGGACAAAGTTTTTGGCACACGTCTACGTCAACTACCGCTTAATTAGCTAAGAAACAATCAGAAACAGGAATAAATTGTATCCCATTTGAAGTACATGTTAAATCCTCTAACCCATCTCCAATGAACTTTTGTGCTTTCGGTTTATTAAAAACAAGTCGAAGGAAAACGTTATCCAAAAACACCGAACGGAATGAGGAAAACGGTTCAAGAGGAATAGAGTAAAATTTGCATAACAGTATTAAGAAAAGTTTACGTTTATGAAACATTCGAGCTAGAGCTGCTGACAAGAATCATGACTATCAGATAGAAGCATATTTTCACCAAAAAATACCACTTTGATGATAAAAATTAACTATCAAAATCATTTCCATAAAGTGTTGCATTTTTATTAAGATAAAGTGTAAAGGAATATCTTATCGTATTTGTATTTTTATGAAAAAACAAGCTATAAAAATATATTTAGTTTAGCGAAATTTCTTTCTCTCTCTATTCTGTTAATATATATGTATATAATGTATAATAGATAAATTCATTAAGTGAATAACAATTTTAACTGAAGAGTTACTCTCAGTTAAGAGAAAACTAGGTTATTTTATTGTCAACCTAGCCTAGTATAGTTAAGTGTATTATAGTGATTTTAACAGTATAATGAAAGAACAATTTTTTCTTTGGATTAAATCAAAATAATGTTGATAGGAAAATTTTTTTCCGTAAGAGAACTTCTATTTTCGGACTGAGGCATTTCACAGCTTTTGTTACTGTACCCCAGTTGAAAAAAAAAATGATTCAATTGTCTGTTGCTATTTGTAAATTTTGATTTTTTTTCTTCTGAATCATCAAATGTTAAGTCGATATAATTGTTGTGTTTTAGATGGTACCCCCCCCCCTTTTTTTTATACACCAAGAAATAAATTTAGTAACATTATTTTGTCACTTTAAATTTATTTTTATAAGAGATTGTGTTACTGCTGATGGAAGTATCAAAAAGACATATTTAAAAAAAAAATTCTTTTTGAATATTCAAATTTTAAATTAAGTCAGTAATAAATGTGTTATTTCAAAGGTTATTTTTCTTTCTTAATCTAAAGAGAGATAAGTTTATTCATACTATTTTGTTATGATTACAAGACTACATGTGTTAATATTTAAGTAATTAAAATATAACTAAAAATTTTTTTTTGAAAAACCTAAAAGACAGAATTTTATTGGATTGAGAAATATATAATGTATTTTTTATTGTTTTTTTTTAATATTGTGGTATATTTTTTGAGTATTTTTTATCAGGGCAGAGTTTTAACGTTTATTATTATGATTATAAATTTCAAGAGATATAAAATTTGTGGGAAGTATTTTTTCTGTGGGAGTTGTATAAAAGAGAGTAAAAATCTTTTCAATTGAAATTTATGCAAATCAATTGTATCTTTTGTGAGTGCGATGTATAGATGTATATATGGATTTGTCGGGAAAAAAATTAAATGCTGAATTCAGACGTCATAATTTTAATTTTGTAAAATCTTCATTAGAATGTCTTATAGACCACTTCTTTAAATTATTTAATAAAAATAAATGTAGTGTATCTCTTTTTAATTTAAGATAAGATTTTAAAAAGTATGAAACATATTGATTTTTAGTTCAAATGTGCCAATTCTAGATGAATTTAAATTTTTGTATCAAAGCAAAACAATCTTTCAATTATTTTAGATAATTTCCTCCTTAATTTAAATATATTTTTGAATATTCAATAATTTTAGAGAACACTCGTGATGCCAGTAAGATTGAACAAATTATTTTTTTGTTACGATATGTATGTATTGGGAAATCTAATATTGATGAAGTTACCTTTAAAAGGTTTTCTTCTTGTGAAAGATTGTCTGGAAAGCAATTTTCAAATTTAATATGTGAGAAACTTAAAGCATAAGATCTAAATTTCCTGAGGTGGAACATAGATCCAAAACCAATATGTGAGGTAAAAAAAAAGCATAATTATATATAGTGTATTTTTGTTTGAATTAATAAGATGTTTTATATATTTACGTTGTAATTTTTTCTTAAATTTTTCGTCCTCCTTTTAATCGCCAAAAAATTAGTCACCATAATATTAAGGACATAGAGTTAAACGAAAAATTGTAGGAATGTAAATTTTAAAATAAATTCAATGAACGAATTCATCAGAATAATGTATATAATTGAAAGAAATTCTTGCTGAAATACATAAAAATATAAACAATCAAAATAACTATTTAGGATTTCAAATTCTCTTCCTACAAATAAATCATCACGAATATTATGAAGACTGGGTAGGAAACAGAGATAATCAAAATTCAAACTTTTGAATTATCAAAATGACACAGAAAATTGAAACATGTATATAAAAGAAGTTGAGATAGCATACAACTAGTACATTAGAAAATATATTTTTTATTTTCAGATAATGTAATGGTATGAGTTATTTGATATTCCGAAAACCAAATTCACTATAATATTTTCGTTATAAGATTATAATGATGAGAGAGAGAGAGAGATGTGATGCAGTAAACGTAATAAAGCATAGAGTGCTTGAGATTTATTATACAGATGCCGCTTTTATTCATAAACCAGTTAATAATTTTAATGCAAAAAATAAAACTTACTAATTTTTATCAAAATTTTTTTTTAAAAATTCTGGTTTCTTTTTTTGGGGGGGAGAGAGGAGGGGTATTATTTAAATTCCAGAAAACATTTTTTCGGCTACATGCTATTGAAAATTCTTCGTAGTTTTGTATCGAAGTGAAAGAATGAAGAGAATATCTTAGCTCATGTATTCACTTCACTTTCCTAACTGCAAAAACAAAATGCGAAACAAATGCAGATTCAATAAAATCTAATGTGCAGCATGCACCATATTTCTTCTCGACTGTCTTCAGCCAGCCTCTCACAAATTAGTAACGTTAAAAAAATGTTTAAAAAAAAAGAAAATATATGTTTTATTCATTTAACGGTCAGATCCGGTTGGTAAAATAAAATAAATAGGGGAAGAGGGGGGGGATATGGAAACTAAATTTATGGCATCAACAAGAAATCTGATGTAACTAGCTTTCATGGCCCGGCGTTGCACGGGCTATTACCGAGGGTATAACTTAATCCACATGTTAATCTTCATTTTTATATTTGTTAATGCTGAAAATCCGAATACACTCAAATAAAATGGAGAAAAGGGTGAAAGCTCAGGGGTCGTCCTTGTTACTTGACCGTGGTTGAAAATTTCGAAGTCCGTCGCCAAAAAACTCTGGAGTAGGTGAACAGTGCGACTTAAAAAATCCCTCACTCACATTTCAATTATTTCGTTGCAATTTTTTAGGCCCCGGAAACGAAAATGTAGCTTTTTAAAAAATAGTTGTATGTTGAAAAAAGACAGGGAAGTAGAAATTTTTAAAATTACAAAATTTCACTACTATTTTAAATCTTGAAGTAAAATTGTGAGGATTTTTTGAAATGGTTCGACACACGGAAAAATAGTTTCATGCAATTATCTTTACGAATGAAGAATTTATTAAATGATTGATTTAAGTATTTTGAGGGTTTTATTAAAATTCGTTCAAATAAGTTTTCGGCTTTTTATTTTTTAAATCACTGATTCTGAAAGTTTTAAAAATCATTTTTATTTAAACGCAACGATTAACAATTTTAATGATGATTATCAAAAGTACTATAGTCAAATCTTATCAAAAACTGATGACAACTACTTTCTAACATTTGATAAAACAAACTCAGTTATCATATGTTGCAAGAATCCTATGAAATACAAAAGCATGATATGGAGGAAGGTTTACATCACGTGTAAGTACATGTTGATAAAGACTTCTGTTTATTATCAGATTTGTTTTGCTCAGCTGATTCATAATATTTAGATCCACGTGCGACTTTTAAAGGACACTCTGAAACTTGAGAGCTGAATAATTAAAACATGAAATTCTTGATCATCTGGGGAATTATTTGTTTTCTTTCCTGTGTCAAAGGTGACACTCCAGCCAACTGCACTTATGAAGACATTGAAGGAGAATGGGTATTTTCAGAAGGTGAACGTGAATCTACTTCAAGCATCGATTGCAGCAATTTCACTGGTAAGAAGTTTCAAAACAATTCTTGGAAAATAAGTTTTTTTAAAAAAAACAAATAGTACTAAAAAGATAGATTAATTTGTTTCTGATACCAATTTGTTGCAAACCTGGAAACGCAATTTTTGTTTTACTTTATTCTTTCAAACATCGATATAGAAACATTGCATCCATCACAACTGAATTTTGAATTTAAAACCATATAACAACTTGTGAAGACTTGTTTGGAAAGAAGATTGTGAAATTTATTTTTCTGTTAAGTAAAATTAAATATCCTCCTAGTCCACATCTATTCCTATGAAAAGTACGTAACTATTGAGACAGGCTTAGTGAAGATTTTATATCAGGGGTAGGCAATCTTTTAGCTGTGGCGTGCCAAACTAATCTACCAATAGGATTCAGCGTGGCCACACAGTAGGACATTTTTGAAATTATTCGATTCCCGTGATCCCGCAGAATTAGAGAACAGAGGTCAATAATTTAGACATTTACAGTTTTATTATATATTAATTTTGCATCATTTAAAGATATTTCTTAACATAAGAATGAGCAGCATAAAACTTTTTCTTCAACAAAATTTTAAAAAATAAATTAAAATATATTACGTATATTTAAACATTTTTATTAAAATAAGAAACAGACAATGTAAAATATAAGTACCGTAAAATCCAGTGTATAACACGCACATTTCTTTCAAGCTGCATTTTTTAATTTGGTATATTCACCGTACAACGCGCACCCCCTTTTCTTAAAAAGAACCTGAAATATAAGCGTGCAACGCTCTATGTCTTGAAATAATTTGTTCGAAGTATTATCCCAGGCTTTTGAAAAAATAGTATACTTCTAGAACTACAATCCTTAATGTGCATAAGGGCATATTTCTTTTAAATGAACAGTATTTCGATACGCATGTAAAAGTCTAATTTTTACTATACTCATTTCTTTCTTTCGTTTTTTTAAAGGTTTCTTTTTTATTCCTGGCGTATAACGCGCCCTCACAAATTTCGATTATATTTTTTGTGTTAAAAGGGCCCGTTATGCGCCGGAATTTACGGTATTTCTCTTCATTACAGTTGAATAAAAATTTTAGTACGAACCTACGAATAGTACTTGCACTGCTCTACTTTCATATTGAAATTTGTGGCTTTCGATTTGACACGATTCTGAGCATTTAGTTGTTAAACAATTTCTTTGCGGACTCGAAATATTTTTCATATGACGAAAGATTTTTTACTTTGATATGCAGAACTAAAAGCGGAAAGCAGAGAGTACATGCATTTTTCTCTCTCCAAACAATTAAATCTCTCCAGCAATGATTTTCAGAAATTTGCAAAATTGATGTAAATTTATCTTGAGAGTTATCTTTCAGATTTTCTGGTAATTTCGTAAATGTTGTAAATTCTGAAGATGTTTGTCAAATAAGGTCCATTACAAATTTATAAACTTACATCCACTCAAAAATTGACTAATTTGTTGAGTAGTGCAGAGTGACATGAAGAATTGTATGGCGGGCCATAGGTTGCCGACCCTGTTTAATATTGAAATTTTCCTGTCTGATGAACCGAAGTTGCTTACATTTCAGCCGTGTATAGTAGTAAGATTAAATTCGTATGTGTACTTTTAAAAAGTAAATGTTCTTTTAATTCTCAAACCTAAAGTTGAGCCCCCAAAATAATTGAAAATAGGACCAAACTGTATAGATTTTTAAGACAATTTACCACTTCTGTGTCACATGCGGCCTTTTAAAATACTTGAACTAGTTGATGAACTTGCATACTCAGAAAAAAATTAGATAATGCTTAGCAAAAAGATTGCGAAATTTGTTTTCACAGATAAAATTAAACATCGTTTTTCTCCTACAAAACTATTTCATCAAACTCCAAAAGCATGTGATTTGAACTGTAAATAATTCAAAGCTTTCAAAGATTAAGCTGGTCATGAGTACCGATAAACTAGTTCCAATGATTATCATAAATGAAATATGGTGTCACCTAATCACCTAGTATCTATTTTAGAAACAAAAGTTTTTAGCTATTACTCTTCAAAGATTTTAAATTAATTTGATTTGTCAATGATAAATGACACAAACATATGTATGTATGAGTGAAAATGTATTTATGAATAAAATAATGGATACTTTTAATCTTTTTTTTTCAATAACATCGTATTTCTCCTAAAATAAGGCCCAATCTTGCATTTGTTTCGGCTGCGAAATTAGAGCATTAGGACTAATTGTTGGAGGATATACAGTGTATAATTATGTACTTTTATTCATGCTTAAGAATCACATTTGCTTACTTATTCATTCACAGAAATTTTCTTTCTTTCAAATACCATCACATAATCTTCATCTAGAACAGTGATACTCAACCCTCGAGCCGCTTGTGGCCCCAAAGCCCTTTCTGGGCGGCCCGGTCATGGCCTGTTGCACTAAAAAAATTCAGTTATTTAATAACAATGTATTAAAAATTTAGTGAGAAAATTTATCAATCAAGCAATCCCATATATCAATTTTACTATCGATGTCTTGCTTGTAAGAATTGTGGGATAACTTTTTTTCTTTTTGTAATTTGTAACGGTTAACGTTAACAAATAAAAGTGGAATAGTGATCATTTTATGGGTGAAATTAATTTTTAGTTACCCCTCTGTGACTGATCTATATGCGTACTTCCACTAACCCTCTGGTGAATTCTCTTAGGCCAGCATTTTCAACCAATCTTCTCCGAAAAACAGAAAATGTGATATGCAAATTAAGTTTAATATATATATTCTTTATTCGCGAGTTTGGGAGTTAGTGAATTGTGAATAGATTAGAAGTGAAGTAAATGGGCAGTGAAACGTATACGAAAACAAAGTAAGAAGTCAGAAGTTTGGATGTTAAGAAAGTGATTATTTTAGCTCGTGGGAAAATGTTAAAGAAGAGTTCGGGTGTTGTGATCTTAAATTAAGTTTATGTTTAGAAGGTTAAACTAATAGTGAGATCATTAAATACGTAAGCTCTGTATCAAGTTATATTAAAGGTTGAGCTGCATGATTGAATATATTTTCCCCGACGCAATCTCGTCTCTCTCTTTCTTGCTCTATTACTGATTCGAATTATCTCGTTTAAAGTGTTGATTGTAGTGATAAATAAAATATTGAAATTCATCATGTCGTATGATCATTTAGTTCCTTCCACACCTCTAGCTGGGTCACAGGGTAGAAGGGATGTAAATTCATTATTTCTCAAGTGAAAAATATCTAAAGAATACATGTTGTCTCAAGACGATTGGGATCCTGTCTATTTCGTAGAGAAAAACAAACATAGATCCACAGCTTGTTTGATTGGTCGTGAAAATTCTATATTTAAAAATATATAATTTTGCTTGTCACTATACAATTAATCACAAATCTTTCAAGTGTTCCTTTTCTGAGGGTCTCTTTCAAGACGAAGTAAATTGGCTTTCTTAAAAAAAATCTTTGCAACAGCAACAAAATATTTGAATGTAGGAGAAGGAGCTTGGGTAATTGATGGAAGGAAATCGAAATTACCCATAACTGGGTAAAAAAATGTATAAAACCTTTCTTTTGTGAGTTGAGTTTGATGGAGCTTAATATATTTTTTAAAAAAAATCCAAAATAATTAATACTTTGATCAATTTACCATATTTTAAAAGTCCTTTGTCTTATGGTGTTCCCCCATTAATCCTCATGTTGCGGCCCGCGTGAAATATTTATCATAGGTATGTGGCCCGTTGTTGAAAAAGCTTGAGTATCGTTGATCTAGAAGATCGTCATAAATATAAACTCCTTAAATTCATCTTCACAATTTCTTCCTATTCTATTTTCTTCTAGACCTATGATCTCTCTTGTAGAGCTACAGAGTCCTCTTAAATGAGCAATTTCTGTCCATGGCGCTTGCTCATGGTGCACTGACCACCCTGCTGCCTATTATTTTATCGCATGAAGTCTCCACGCAAGCCATAATTATTGTAGTTTAGGATTTATATTGTTTCCACAAACTGAATTCTCTCCATTTTATTTTCAATCTAGTAATTTTTCCTGAGTGCAAAAATCACTGGGCAATGTTTGATTCTGTATAAATTTTGTTTGGTTTGGAGTCTTCCTCAAATATTACTGTAAGACATATCTATGAATTTTCTAAAAGGCAATGGTTTCAGTAAAACATTTCCAGGTTAAGAATTTTGGTTCATCTGCATAATAAATTCCTCGTATGACTTCTGACTTCTGAAATTGGTTTATAAGCCATTGATTTGCTTTTCGCTTTTTTTTAAAATTAAACTTTTGTATACTATTGACTTTTTTATGTTGCTTTGTCATTTTCTTGGTTGAATAAATTGATTGGGATCTTGATTGCCTTGTCAGGTTTAGGGTGATTATAATTAAAGTTGCACTTTCAAAATGCTGTAATAAAAGAACCACTTCTCACAGAATGACTTCAAATTTTAACTGAATATACTTGAAGAAGGGAACAATAGTGTAGAGCATAAGAAGAAATTTCGTTGGCGTTTTAATTGTTGCTTTTTATGTGGTTTTTAGCCCAAGAACTATTAAAAAAAATCGATTTTTTTTATTCCAATGTGGTACGACCTTGCAGTGGTTGGTGAGTGTTCTTTTTGCTAAAGGTTGAATGATTTGACACCACTAGCGTAAGGAACACCCTGCAACCCCCCCTTCCCATTGCGGGTGGGATCAGGATTCTAGGGGGCCCAAAGCCTGACTGACGCCAAGTACAAATTCTCTGTAAGATCCGGCTTGAGCTCCAAAATCTTGACTTAGCAGGGAGGCCCTAATATTCTCCGTCACGCCACTGCTCGACACCAACTTGGACGTCATTTTTTCCCGTCAAGAATCCCAATCAATCAGGTACATTGAACAGTACAGTTTGTTTACTATGAAACTCATGCCAAAACCGTCATAATTCGATTCAAAACGCCACTTGTGTAGCCACTTGTATCCATTTTCGTTATTCCGCTTATAGCGTTATTTATTGATACACTTTGGAACTTCTTTTCTTATGCCATACCGTTTCCCACTTCAAGTATATTCGGTTCAAATTTGAAGTCTTTCTGACCAGGTGTCCTTTTTTACAACGTTTTGAAAGTTGATTTTAATCAGTGGCGTGACTTATACCCCGCATCGCGGGGTGTCCAGAATTCTTGAAGGCCCAAAGCTTGACTGACGCCAATTGCAAGTGGCGTAACAGAGAATATTAGGGACCCCTGCAAAGTGAGGTTTGGGCCTCAAGCCAAATTTTACGTACTTTGCGTCAGTCAGGTTTTGGGCCCCCTAGAATCCTGGGCTACCGCGATGCGGGGGTGTACGTTACGCCACTGCCAAATACGTATTTAATCAATTTATGAACCATAAAAGGCAAAACGTGACTTTTCAGAGAACCCTAATATTCTCCGTTACTCCCTAAACTTAAATTATAATCAACTTTGATATCTCAATCTTGGCAATCTTGTTTGTCATTAAAGTTGAAGTTATGCAGTATATATGTAACAAAATCTCAATTTAAAATGTTCAATTAGTACTTTCTTTTATCAAAGTATTTTTATTTTTTTATTTTCAGGTCCGATTGCAAACACTTTTAAAATAAGTTTACGTTTTCCCAACGTTGCTTTCGACAGCGATGGTAACAAAGGATTTTGGACTATAGTGTACAATCAAGGTTTCGAGATAGTGATAAACTATCGAAAATACTTCGCTTTTTCGTATTATGAGAAAAATTCCAAAGGTAATTTCACAAGTCGTTGTGATCGTATCTTACCTGGCTGGAGTCACGATGTCTTGGGCAAGAATTGGGCTTGTTATAACGGACACAAAAGTGAAAGTTCTTATCCCTCCCAACATAGTCATACGTAAGTTATTCTAAAAATTTTAGCCAATCAGCGACATAACTTTTCATTATTTTTTTGTATTTCATTTCGATCGAATGAAGCAAATGTATTTTTCTTTAAATAATTTTTTCAATTTTTATAGAACAAGCCAGTTAAAAATCCATCAAGAATGTGATGGATTTTCATATAATTGTAATCAAATATGCTATGTTATTATAACTATTTATGTTTTATTACGATCAATCTGTGATGTAATATCCTTTTTAAGTATATTTAGTTAATATTTATCAGTTCTATGGCAGTAAAAAGAATGCAATAATGTGGGACCGAATTTTTAACCAGATAGTGCAAAATGATCTGTTAATTGGAATTATATAAAATGTAGTAAAATACTATTTTACAAACTGAATAGAAACAAGAAGTATGATTTTCTTGGTTCGTCTAAATATTCTTGAAACATTTAATTTTTGTTAAATTTTTACCACATATTTTTTTCAATTCCTACTATTAGTACTCACTCTCTCTATATTTATGTTGTTCAAATTTTTAATCGTTAATAAAAGGCATTTTAAAGTACTCAATTGAGCTGAAATTTTGTATACACGCTTATTTTGAAAAACAATACAGTAATTTAATTATAATTAATAAAATTAATTGATTAAAACTAATTATTCAAAGAATTACAAATACAGCCACGGTGGCATTATTTTTGGCGACTTGTGTCAAAACTTGAAAAGGTTTTTTCTCACATTTTAAAGCGCTCATTTATGCTAAAATTTTCTATACACTATTGTTTTGGGTAACAATACGATAATTTAATTATAATTAATTAAATTATTGACTGAAATCAATTTTTTAAAGAATTACAGATATAGCCACTTTGGCTTCATTTTTTTTTTTAGCGACTTGGGTTAAAACTTTAAAAAGATTTTTTCCCTCACGTTTCAAAGCATTCAGTTGAACTGAAATTTTATATACACGATTATTTTAGATGACAATACGATACTTCAATGACAATTAATAAAAATTAATTGCCTCTTAATGTTGTGATTCTGTCATATGTATGTACATATTTATGTTAATTGTAACTATTTAATAAAATGTAACTAAAATATTTTTTTTTGCTGATTTAAGTAGGAATTGACTTAAAAACTTTTTTTATATTACTTTATCATTTTTCTTAATGGAACTTGGTAATGGTTCTCAATTGAAACATTCTTACATTTCACTTTGAAGTTACTCGGGAATTGTTGACGACGAATCTCATAATAGTGGTTCTTAAGTTACGCACTCCCAATGGTGTACATTCTACTAGGTGATTTATTTATAAGACAACAGGCAAGGGACTTTAAGGTATCCGACTGCGATCGGAACCGTGATTTTGCAAACGAATATTTTTTTTATATTTAATGTCACTTTGATTAGAATACACTTATAAAATTGTTTTAAGAATATTATACAATAAAAGATTTATTTAAATGCAATATTTTGGCAAAAAATGAACTTAGAATTACCTTTTTCCAAAACATTGTCCTTTTATAAAAAATGCTTCTATAATAATAATATTTTGTTTATTTATAGCTAAGACTTCTCTATAGGTTCTGAACTACGACTTTAAAAAAATTAAATTTATTTTCAGAGTTACTACCAATTGAAATAATTTTATTAGTGTTTTTCTGTTAAAATTTCTCCTCTCTGATGTATTAAAATATGGATAAATCCACTTCTAAATTATATATTTCAAAAATCCTAGTTCACAGGTTCGGTATAGAGGTCTGAGCTATACATAGGCAAAATATTATTACAGAAGTATTTTCCATAAAAGAATTTTTGGAAAATAAATAATTCTATGATAATTTTTTGCCGAAATATATTACATTTAAACCATTTTTAATTGTAACAATATTCTTAAAATAATTTCATGCGTGTATTCTTATCTAAGTGTGTGACCCTAAATATTAAAAAAAATATTCATTTGTTCGCATTTGAAAAATCACGGTTCCGAAAGCAGTCGGATACGGTAAAATGAAAAAAATGGCAAGCCCATTTCTATCTCTGTTCCAGTGTTCTATGACAAGGATTCACAAAAAGAGTGGCAATTTTTGTTTTCTGAGAGAAATCGTCGCTATTTCATATTTTTTTGGTTAAGTGTGAATGTTCTATGTATTATGTGCTGTAACGAACTCTAGACAACATTCTAGAACGCTAGGTGACAACGAGGATTGATCTGAGGATCTGTGCCTGCACGAGTGCCACGCCAGACAGGATTCGGTGACTAGATCTCGACGAGAGAGGTTGGTAAGCTCCCCCAGCGATCTAAATGTGGATATTTTGCACCTGCCGAAGGCAGATGTGATGCATGCCATCCTGGCCCATTTTTGCTTTCTCTAAATGCGTCAAAATCTCGGGAAATTAGTTATTTTTATCTAAAATTTGTACAAAGTGTTGTGACGTTTGAGACAAATAAAGGTAGCTTGACTTGATAAATAAAAATTACGTTAGCCCCAATTTCTATTGTTTTGTGAGGGAGGAGTCTCTTGTGGTGACCGTTCACCGCGAAGTTTTCGCTAGAACTCCCTTTGCTCACTCGGCCCTCTCTAGGGTTCGGGGTTGACCGCTGTCGGCGTCTTTTCTTCTCGTTACATCCGACCGTGGACGGAGTGGGTTTCTTCTGGCGTCAAAGGTTGCCGGAGCGATCCAAGACACGACTGCGCAATATATTTAAAAATGCAGGTGTCTTGCACATGTGGTGATCAATTCTCCTAAAAAAGCCAATCCGGTTGTGTGGCAGGAACTCGCAGATGTCCCAGAACTCAAAGATGTCACAGTGTAATTTAATTTTATGTTGTGTGTGATGTGCGTGATCGTGATTCAATAAACGCCTCCTTGGAGTCACATCATTAAGAAACCTAAGAAATTACACTGGAGCTCCCCATTGAGAAACCCACCCACGATGTTACAGTGCAATCTGTACAAAAGTATGTTAATAATATTAAATAACAGTTCAATTTTAACTTATTTTTTAAAGTTGTGTGAAGTTTATCGAATATCTCCAACATGAATCCAATTCTTGATTAAACATCATCACATCTATCCGAAAAGTTTTCTTTAAGTTATTAGATCTGGTTCACAATTTACTAAATCCGTCATTAATAACCTATAAGTACCTTCAAGTGTATCATTACTAAGTTAAATTAGTATCTGTTTCGAAACAACACATTATAAAAAAGAATAAAGATACTAATTTGGTGATGCAACGTTTATGAGGAAGAATTAATAATAGAAATTGTACATCTCGGAAAAACAGAATCAGGTAATGGGGGTTGAAGAGCTAGCAGGAAATTATAATCTTTGATCTTCCATAATGAAGGGAATGAAGCAAAGAAAGGCTCAGAATCAATAGCTGAAATCTTTTGTTGCCACTTGAGGAATTTTTATATACTAATGAGGAAGTTAAGCCATTCGTAATATAACGTGAAGATTTGAATTACTATGAAAACAATATACCAGTAAAATATTATTTTTTCATTTAGATTAATCGGAAAATTTGTTTTGTTCTTTTCAGACAAACACATAAATCAAGGAAGCTTCTTTTTGAAAAACTAGCTCACCCCATAAACACAGTTCAAAGATCATGGACAGCTACTATGTACCCAAATCTCCTAAATGTGTCTTTGGATGCTCTGATAAAAAGAGCGGGAGGTTTGAAATCTCGAATTTCTAGGTTTGTTTAATTAAAAGCATATATATGGTAAAAAAAGGTTTTATACATAATAATAAAGGTAGTGTTATGTCTTTACATTGTATCTTCAATTTTTAGGCCGCCACTAACAGCTCCAGTGCATCGCGATATTAAAAGAATTGCATCACAACTTCCAGTAGAATTTGACTGGAGAAATGTCAAAGGAGTGAATTATGTTTCACCAGTTAAAAATCAAGGTATGTTTACACGAAGAAATTAATACATCGCTTGAAATTAACGGCTCTATATTTATTTTACAGCTGTGGTTTCCATGTCAAGAAGTTTCACTTTTGAAAGTTTTAATCACTGTATAATTCTAGCCAATCAATATGTTAAAAAACGCGTTAGATTTTGGGGATTATTTCAAACACATTTATTCAACGGGAAAAAACTGGAATTTTTCTTGGTTTTCCAGAACGAACAATATTGTGCAATAGCAGTTTTTATTAGTTTCCTCAACATATACTTCATTCTGAAGGATGTATTTCACAATTATCAGATCTCTGAATAATCACTTTCGAAAATTTTAACTACTGATAATTTTTAATAAGTTGAATATTAAAAATCATTCTTAAGTCTTAAAACTATTCTTATTTATTAAATTATGTATTTCAAATATGACATAACCATTGAGTGCTTCTATTAAATCTTGTTTCCTAAATAGAAGTTTTTCGATAAAATACCAGAATTGGATCCTTTTAATTAAAATTTCTTCGGTAAATAATGGACGAGACACGTGAATATTTCCTTTGTTTCAGAAGAAGATAAATGACTGAAGTTATACCATTGCAAGCTCCCAATTATAGAGCGAAAATGTAGAAATTTTTGAAAAATAGTATAACAAAAGTGCATCACAACTAATTTATTCTGGAAAAATAAATGATGTAGCGCTAGTTCTCGTACGAAACAAATTCTGCTATCTTCAGTAATTATGGCATTAACATTCACAAAGAACTATACTACACTTACCGAAGAAAAAACTCGTTTACTGTACGTTCATTTAAGTATTTCAAAAATTCTATTTGAAACTATTTTATGTAATTTTTTAAAAATCTATTTGTATACCAACTATATACACTCCTCAAAAGTGAAATTGCAACACCAAGAAATAATCACGCAGCGTCATGCAAATTTCAGGAGCGATAGTGGTGATATGGATGTACAAATGGTTAAATTTACCCACTCATCTGATCACATGGTACTCATATTCGAACTATAAAAGGCTAGAATAGGCCTTTATAGCTTTCTCATAAATAGCATTTGAGGTTTTACATATCATTTGTGACTTTCGAAGAAGCGTTGAAAATGCCTCTGAAATGTCGGCTAGCTCAATAGCATGAATTAACGACCGGGAACGGGGCCGTATTATCGAACATGAACTGGGTTTGTCACTGCGCAGAATAGCAATTCGTGTTGGGCCTAACGTGAGTGCCATCTAATGTTGTGTCACACGATGGATTCAAGAAAGTTTACTGGCACGCCGAAGAGGAAGTGGTGCGCACAGATGCACGTCATAACGCAGAGACCTATGTATTCGTTATTTGACTATTCGAGACTCTTTCCCTGCAGCAGGTGACATCCGAAGCCAGCTGCCTTCAGGAGCAGAAGGATCTGTATCCAACTAAGCCACATGCAACATATTGCATGAAGTACAGTTACGTGCACGAGTACCAGAAACAGGGGTGAGGTTGACTACTCATTTACAGGGCTAGACTCCTGTCATGATGTCATCGTCCTCGTACCTGAATCATCGAATGGCATCGGGTATTGTCTAAGGATGAATCTCGTTCCTGG
This sequence comes from Trichonephila clavata, assembly GCA_019973975.1. Taxonomy (NCBI): domain Eukaryota; kingdom Metazoa; phylum Arthropoda; class Arachnida; order Araneae; family Nephilidae; genus Trichonephila; species Trichonephila clavata. Next base: position 20,304 of record BMAO01031669.1, read on the forward strand.
TCCGTGGAAGAATGACGACCGTCTACGGATATGGTGGCGACCCGGAGAGCGCTACGAACTAACCTGTTTCGCCAAGCTTCAAACCGGTCATCATGGTTTGAAGTGACATTCTGTTTGATCACAGGATGCCTCTAGTACGCACTGATGGCGTTTGAAGTCACACAAGTTGTGAAGCCTGTTGTTGCAAGAACACAACCTGACACGGTATTTAATCAAGACAATGCCAGACAGCACGCCAACTCTTAACAGCCTGATTGGATTTGGCATCCTTCCCTGCCGGCAAGCTCTCCAGATCTGAGTCCCATCGAACTCCTGTGGGATTTCATTGGACGTGACATGAACTGAGGACCACCAGCGCAAACCGTAGATGTGGCTTTGCGACGGTTACTTCAATTAGCCATCAATGGACTAACCGATAGAATACCCCCTCCCTTTCCGGATTGAGACATGTATGGCTAGTTGCGCAGGTAGGCACATTAGATACTCAAATTCATATCAGTCACGTGATTGATAATGATTTTTCTTCTTTTTTTAATCTCATTTGCATATCCACTTCACCACTATCGATCTTGAAATTTATATGATACTTCGTGCATTATTTTTTGGTATTGCAATTTCACTTCTGAGGAGTGTATATGAGTAAGCTTACCATAATATCTTAGATAAACATTATTGTAGAACAATTCTTATGCATACTCTAGTCTGTAAAAATAGTAACACTATAAAGGACTCATCAGAATTAAATGGGATTTATTTCAGAAACGGCATATATTGACAGGTAAAATATTTAATTACAAAGAAAAGAAATCATATTATATGTCGGTAACAAAATATGTGATAACACCAACGTATGCGTGCTAAAGTGCTTCGATACAACGTGGTATCAAATCAAACAGATATTGAATCTGTACTTGAAAAAGACATTCCAGATTGCATTTGTATAAACCCAAATTTCATCTACATCAGCAATGAGATTCATGAGATGCTGGCCGATGAAATCTCAGACATATTCAGCAAGCAACTAATTCGGTAACTAAAAGAAAGAAAATAGTTCTATGTATTGAAATGAAAGCATTCCTAGCAATTAATATAACTCCGGAAATGCGGGGATGTGAAAGTACGACATCAAGCTCCATAACTTTTCTGATTTACCGGTTTCTCTGTAAGGATTATCCACAATTTTTAGCAGCTAAAATTGCATCATACAATTTTCTAACGGCCCTCTCTTGGTGTTCATTCAGTAAGACACTGGAAACGCGTTCTGAAACTTCGCCTTCACTAGTAATCTAAGCGGATGTGGCTATCATTGTAACCCAAACTGAAATCCTGTACAAAGGATCTCTAGCCCCCAGTGTGTGGTGCACTGGATGCCGACTAATTGTCGGAGCGGATAATGCTAAACAAGTATAGCAGTATTCTAATGTTCTACCAACTGCCAAAATGAGGTTGTGTGTAGTGGCATCTGAAGACTTCTTTGGATCCTGGGTGCTTATGCAAAAGAAGGCCCCACATGCAACCATTTTAAAAAGATAGTATATAAACTAACGCGTAATCAAATACTCATACAAACGGTTACCCTTAACAAATAAATGTGTGTCATCCACAAACCGACTGCCACCTTTGGACTAAATGAGTAAAGATGGCGTATGGTGGTTGCTCTAGCCTAGACATATATAATAATGCAGTTCTGCCAGGGACGTCTTAAGAATTCTTGAGACCCTGGGCCCCTTTACAGCTGCAGGCCCCAATGACTCTTAAAATAAAAAAATACATAGCATATATATATATATACGTTGTCAAATACTAGTGCAAACAACAACCCGAAACAAATGAATGGGCATTACTTACAATTGCGCAAACCGACTTGATCGACTGCCGTCTTTTGACCAATTAAGTAATGATGGTACATAAGGGTAGACCCAAACCTCTACGTCAGGGGTGTCAAACTCGCAGTCTCCAAAAACATTCTTGCGGCCCGGCTAATATATTGGCTCACAATAATATATTATAAAATAATAAACCGACGCAGAATAAAAATAAAAATATTGGTAGAATTCGCTAAACTTTTTTCAATTATACTCTTTTTTTTTTTTTTTTTTGTTGCTATTATTAAACAAAATGCGCTTAGTTATTAATTCTTTTGAACATTTAAAGTATGCAGCCCTCGGCATAATATAAAGTAAAACTCGCGACTCATAATATCAAATGGGTTTAACATGCCTTCTGTACGTAGACGGCGTATCGCCCGATATTCCCAGTTTTTCGGAGAATACAACCTAAAATATCATTTGATGGTTGAAATTATTCGAATTATGATATTATTAATGCTGAGTTGAGAACGACGTGAGGCTTCCATTGCAACTGAGGCCCTGGACCCGGGCCTTAAGACGTCTCTGAATTCTACCACTGTTACCTGATGGTACCTATAGTTTGAAATTATCAGTTTTTTCGGAAAATATGTCTGGGAATAACATTTTATGATCAAAATTATTCCTATTATGATCTTACTCTGGCCGAGTCGAGAACGAGACAAGCCCCCCCCCCTCTAAGACCGAGAACTCGGGCCTTAACACGTTTGACTCATTCGTTAACACGCCCCTACTTGTATGGATCATCGTGTTACCGGTAAGGTGTTTGTCATCTCGAGCTGATAATCTTTTTCCTTACTTACTTGGTTTCTGAAAGTCTAGTTCCTTTACGCCCATTGCATTCACACTCGCATCACTATCGTGGGATTATGCTTCATATGAATAATAGCACGATAAAAATATCTCCACGAAAGTTGATTATTCCAAGTCACAGCAACAGGCATTCTCTGTCGTCGTCAAGTTCATTGTGTCTTCTCAATAAGTGTTTACTAATGACAAGTTAGTAAATGCTTAGCATTTCAATGTCTCTCTACAGCTTTATTATAAACAAGCAATTCAAAACGTGTTATTTAGCTCAAGTATTCTTGGTGAGGGAAATGCTAATATGTTAACGCAGTTTAAACAAATCCTATTTTGCATTTGGTGATAGTTTCAGCTTCCTTGTTGCTGCATTATTTTAGCAGCAAGAGTAAATAAATCGCAAGTAGAGAAGGAAGGTTGCGAATAAATTCTAAGACTTAATTTCAAATGCATAGATAACGAAGTGAAGAAATTTTGATTTTAAATTTGCTCGCTAGAAGTTTCATTGTGCAATTTATCGCAAATTCTTTTTTTCTCCCAGGTGAATGTGGTAGTTGCTATGCATTTTCTTCCCTTGCAATGTTAGAATCACGACTGAGGATCATGACAAACAACACACTAAAAGTGAATCTTTCGCCTCAGGACATCGTTAGTTGTTCCAAATATTCTCAAGGTGAGTGTTTCATTTATTTTATAGCAATATTCCGTATTATAGTATTGTAGCATCAGTTTCTGGTAAAATAAATATTAGTTGCAGTGATTGTATCAAGTTGCCTACGCGAAGGGTGGGGGCTTCAACTTTTCCCCTTAGACCAGGGGTGGCCAACCCGTGGCATGGCTGAATTGTGACAGTGGTACACGAAGACTTATTGAAAAATTAAAAAATTTAAAAAGATAATAATTGACTGTTTTATTGAAAGGTGGCTGTCTTACAAAAACAAAACACCAAACTTTATTTTAAATACGCTTAATTCAATTAAAACAGAAAATTATAATGTAAACAACACTCCTTTATTGTTGTGTGCATTGGTTTTCCAAAGAAAGTGCATTCGTGATATTCTGGAATTTGAGAGAGCGCGTTTTAAAATATGGAAGAAAACAATGAACTGCCCAGTGAGTGCTTACTTCTCAAGAATGAAGATAGGCTTTGAGGTTTAACTCTTCTTGCCGACACTATAAGACAATTAAATTTAAGATTACAAAGAAAAGATTGTTCTTTTTTCAAAACCCCGATTGATATATCTTGCTTTTTGTCTCGATTTTAGAGAAGAGAAACCGATACACACCTATATAAAACAACCCGATTTTGTTAGCAATTTTGAGAACTAATCCTTATGTAGATGACTCAATAAAAAAATCTACAAGTTGAAAAACGTCATTAAGAAAGAATTAAAATTTTTTTGATATTTAAATTAAAATTTTTATACCTAACCTTACTGTGTGATTGAAACTGAAAAAAAAATTTTTTTTTGAAACGATAAAACTTAAGTTTGTACTTTTGTCTTATTTATTATATTATTTTTACATTTCTACTACTTAGACTTGCATAAAAGAGTGCTATTTGCGTAAAAATTCCATAATACACTTATAAGTAACATTTTTTCACACTGTTTTGTTTGTTAGAAAAAGTTGAAGTGGCACGTATAATTTTTTTTTATCAGATAATGACACTCTTTCCAAAAATATTGGCCACCCCTGCCATAGACCAACATATTTTTAATTTTTACCCAAGATTACGCCTTGGCACTTTAATTTATGCATATATTTTAAAATATAGCCCTTCCCCACCGGAATAAGACAAGTCCGTGTCTGATTTAATATCTTTAATCTCATTTTAAAAACAATGCAAGATCTAAAATAAAAACGAGACATTTAAAATGTTAACATCAAAGTTCACACATACTAATTTATGTGTGTGCGTGCGAGAAAAAGCTTTTTCACATAAAAACAAAAGGCTATACTTGTACAGGGTTTCTACAATTTGACTAAAGCTCTCTCGAAAAGTTGTTACTTTATGGATAATTTTAATAGTTAAATTGACAATCTTCATATGTTTTATGCTGCAGACTTAAAAGAACCTAAAAAGTTTTAAATACTTCTAGCTTCAAAATGTTCTTTTTTGAATACAGCTACGTTAAGCCTAACAGATTCTTCGGACAATACTCGCCAAGGACACCAAATACAATATCACCAAAATTTACTCATCATCAGTTTTCTCCTTCGTCTTCGGCTACCAACACAACAGCAACAGCTTTTTCGCCAAAGTGCTTTTCCTCTACTATTCAAGGTAAATTAAAAAAAAAACTGTGGTCCCCGGGTGGTGAACGGAGTAGAGTAGGCCCAACGTAAGTTCATGCGTGTCGTAAAAGGCGACTAAAATGATCAGAAGTCCAATCTCTCGGGGCTCTGGCAACCATCAATTATGACAAGTGCAATATATTGTAATATTAATAATGCTACCGCGTCCGGGGTAGCCGACGCGTTGTGTTCTGATGTCGGGGAACACTCCGAGAAGTATGCTACGAGGACACTGAATATTCTTCAACTCAACATTAATGGAACACAGAGGAAAATCGACGAATTGTCCTGTCTCCTTCACGACAACAATGTTCATGTTGCTTGTCTTCAGGAGAATAAACTCAATCCCAATTTGAATCTCAAAATCAGGGGATATACAGAAATACGGAAAAGCCGAACGATAAGCACTGGAGGAGGCCTGGCATTTCTGATCAAAACCCCAACAATCAAGTACACCGAGTTTTTACCATCTAGCACCTTACAACTTTGCACTTTGTCATACACGACAACAACAACAAGAGAAAAGTAACAGATCGTTGTTCATGAAAACTGTTCCTCAACGTAACTAACTACGCAACCATATCAAATACAACATGTTGGCGGCTCTAGTACACCCTTTCACAAAAAGCGAATGAAAAGAAAAAAGCTGAAAAATAGTTCGAACAGAATGTAATGCATGTTATTAAATGTAATGCACGATTACTAAAACTGAGTTCTGAATATTCAAGCTTACTAAATGAAACACTTGGGGTTATGATATACAAGTATTATATAAAGGCGGTGGTCTTCATAATTTAAATAATCACGATCGACACCTGAGATGGCGCTCTACTTTTCAAACTTCCACATCATGCCAGGACATTGAAACTTGATAGACTTAGCAAGCATCAGCCATGCTACAAGATGGATTGGGACTCGAACCTACTACTGACCATGACTACTCCACTTGTTGAGAATTACTGCTTTGACTAGTAAAGTATTAAGTGGAAGGAGACGAATTCCAATTTGACGCATTTGAGTTATTGGTGAAAATTTTCATAAATGTCGCATTCAAAAGCAACACAAGGGCGATTGGCAACTGAATTCGAACTTCAGTGAAGTGACCAGGACATTACACTACAGCTAAAGCTCACTCTACAAATTTCACCACACCAACGTGAGGACTTGTACATTCCACGCATTATCCACTCTACATGATGGGCCTTTAGTTAAAAAAAATAGTTTATAGTAAAAAAAAATTTTAATGTTCTCAAAATGAACAATGTTTCAAGGGAGAGAGAGAAGAAAACTAAACGTGAAATAAACGGGAAAATGTAGAGGTAAACAAATTATGCTAGAAAATTGAGGGGCTGATACAAGTTTTTTTTTTTTTTTTTTTCCTCTTTAAAATTCCTGATAAGTGTGATAGGATTAAGAATTTTTTTAAAAAAATCAAGATTAATCTTTGTAATAAAAAATTGCTGTTATATCAAACGGAAAATAGTTAAGAATGTTTAAATTTGACCGCAAATAGCTCATTGTGGCATGCTGATTGGGATTAATTTTCGTTGGATGAAGGGTAATACATAATATGCAAGATTATAAAAGAGAGAAATTTAAAAATTCTTTTTCAATTTAAAAATCGGTTATGGTTTTCGGCTGGAGGTTTTATTTTACTTTCAGAGAATTTTGTAATGTAGAAGAAAATAATGTAAGTCTCATTGCTCAAATTCACCCGGGCTTGCAACAAAATTTAATTTGGGATCAGTGGTTGCGCGCAAGATCAATATTGGCGCATAACAATGACAATGTCCATAAAATCAACATTGAATATTTAAACGACGTGCGGGGGAGGGGGATAATTGAAGAAATATTTATCAATGAATACAATCATGGATAAAGAACAAAGTACTTCATATCCCACAGAGTTCTTAAATCCACTTGAACTTTCGGGTGTACCCTCACGCAAACTTCAATTAAAACTAAATGCAAAATCTCGATGCTCCTCGACTATGTAAAGGAACGAGGCCTTAGATCATAAATCTGATGCAGAATATACTTGGTGCCAATATATTTGAACATATGTCATGAAAAGGGATAGTGTTATCATACCTCGAATTCCAAGTATCTCTACTGACCTACCGTTTCAACTCAAACGATTTCAATATCCCCAGTTTTAATGTTGCTATTAACAAAGCTAACATTTCAAGTAGCATGTGTGCATTTGGAAAAGCAATGTTTTTCCCATGGTCAATTATATGTAGCCTGATCGGTGTGTCCAATGCCCAAATCTTCACATATTTGCAACTGACGGAAGGACATATAATATGGTACACAGTTCTGTTTTGAGCTCTTTTAAAGAGAAATTATATATTAAACGCAGATACTTTCGATTTTTATAAATATTAATAGCTTAAGTTATTGAATTTTTGTTGTTAATTATTATAATAAATTACATTTTCAGTTTTTTTTTAACTAAGCTCAATTTTATAATTTTAAAATTTTATTGGTTCCAGTCAAGCAATAAAAAAATTACCATATTATATTATTTACTTTCTAATGATAATGATTTTGACTTTGACAGTTATTTAAAGACATCAACGCGAGCGGAGCCGCGGGTAAAGCTAGTATGCTATAAAATAACAAACCAAAGCAGAATAAAATAATATTGGTATATATATATATATATATATATATATATATAATTCGCTAATTTTTTTAAGTATTACTCTTTTTCTTTTTTTGCTATTAAACAAAATGCGTATTATTTTGAAAATATGTTTATTATTTTTTTGAACATTATAAAAACATGTGGCCCTCAGCTTAATATAAAATAGAACTTGTGACCCATAATATCATACGGGCTTGACATGCCTGCTGTACGTGGACGACGGTCATCCCATGTAGCCAGTTTACCCTATCGTCCGAAATTCTCAGTTTTTTCGGAGAATACAACCGGAAATAACATTTGATCGTTGAAATTATTCGAATTCAGATATTAAGACTGAGTTGAGAACGAGGTAAGGTCTCCATTGCAACCAAAGCCTTGGACCCGGCCCAGTTGGCCCATGCCTTAAGACGTCCCTGTTCGTAACTCTGAAACATGGTCAAGTGATGAGAACGACACCTAAGCTGCCATCCCCTTCTCCTAAATACCACGCCACACCAATGGGAGGACTTTGAGCTCACAACTAATTTAATGTGCATCAGCTTTTCTACATGGTGGGTCCTCAGTGGCACTGGGACTCGAACTTGTGACACGCCAGTCACGAGTCCGGGACCACTAGGCTTAAGAAAACAGGTTGCTTGTGTGAAAAGAATAGCAGCTGCCGGCTAAACGTATCTGAAGAAGCAGTGGTGAAGGCGAGGCAGAGTCTTGTTGGAAGATCAAAGAAGGTTACGAGTGTTGCCGCCTGTAAACATGGAATGCCCCAGAAAACGGTATGGAAAATTTTACAAAAAAAAAATTAAAGTTTAAGCCGTATCATTTGCAATTGATACAACAAATAACAGAGGACGATAAGAAAGCATTTGTGCAGCATTATCAACCTTTAATAGTGATGGTACAAAATGTATAGAACGAACTGGATTACAATTTGGACGTATGCCGTGTAACAAGAGGATCACACATGGAACATTTTTAACAGAAAAAAAACTTGTGTGTGGGATGTTTCTCTTTACACTCATGTGTCACTTATTGTAATATGTGCAGGAGTTTCAATAATATGATTAAAAAAAATCGGGTCCATCATTTTTACTCACCCTGTATTAAGAATTGTAAACATTTTTGCCAGCCCTTGCTAGCAATCTGATTTTTAGAAATTTTCTTCATTCTCCTATGCCACTGTAATCAGAATAACTCAATCATGTTAAAAACTATACCTTTACACGCCAAAGTTCCATTTATGGAACATCAAAAATTTCTCATCCAAATGTAAAAAAAATAATTATCGTTTTTTAGGATAACTTATAACTTATTAACTTAACAGAGAATGATCATTTTATTACTCTCCTTGAATTTTTAAAACAATTGAATTTACCTCTACAAAAAGCTGACTTAATGATAGTTTTCATAGGAGACACTATTTTAACAAACATTTCCTTGAAAAATTAATCAGTACTTTATTTCTAGATAATTTTTATGGAGCAATACGAAAATAAAATAGTATACTTCAGAAACTTTTGAAAACTATGAACTGTGTTCTATTTATGAAACACTGAAGTGTAAAAGGTTAAGCAGACTCCCGTGTCACTGAATCTCGACAGTATGGATCCATTCCTAATTAACTGAATGCGTAATTTTTTCATAATTGTGGGGAAAAAATTATTTTACTGGTTTTAATAATATATATATACTAGCTGACCCGGCCTTGCACGGGCTTTTACCGAGGGTATAACTTAATCCCCATGTTAATTTCCTACTTTATTTCTGACGCCAGCACTTCTGTGTGGGTGTGACACGTACGATGTGAGTGCATGGCCCGTGAGTGCGTATCATGGCTTTCTCGTTTAACATTTTCCTTTCTCTTGACAAAATCAGCACTTCCATTATTATTTTTCGAAATTACTTTGACTTCATTATTTCTTTCCTATCCGCTTAGCCCAGCGTTGCACAGGCTTTTACCGAGTGAATAACTTCATCCCCATGGGAATTTCCTGTTTCCCTTAGGACGATAGCACTTATGTGTGTGTGTGTGTGTATGCGCGCGATGTGAGTGATTTCTTTAACTATGTCATAAAAATTCCCTTTTTCGAAATTTGTTCTTAAGTTGGTGTGGTAATTAGGAGAGATGGGTGAAAGGCTCAGGTGTCGTCCTCATCACTTGACCATGGCTTGAAATTTCGAAGTCCGTCGCCAAAAACTCTCGAGTAGGTGAACAGTGCGAATTTATAAATCACTCACCCACTTTCTAATTCTTTCGTTGCAGTTTTTTAGTCCTCGGAAACGAAAATGTAGCCTTTTTAAAAATAGTTGTATGTTGAAAAAAGACAGAAAAGTAGAAATTTTTCAAATTACAAAATTTCACTACTATTTTAAATCTTGAAGTAAAATTGTGAGGATTTTTTGAAATGTTCGACACATGGGAATAAAGTTTCATGCAATTATTTAAATGATTGATTTAAGTATTTTGAGTGTTTTATTAAAATTTGTTCAAAAAAGTTTTTGGCTTTTTATTTTTTAAATCACTGATTTGATACAGATAAATATTTTAAATGAATCTCAGAAATGTATTGAATACATTCTTTCATCTTAATCTGACATCAATAATGATTTAATTTTGAAAATTATATAAAGAGAAAATGATGAAAATTGAAGCAAAAATAACTTTTTCACTCGCATTTTTTTTTACTCGCCAAATTTGCTGATTTTCTCATGTTTAAGTCAGAACTTTTTGGTGTAACCCTTGAGTTAGATGTGAAGTTTCAGGTGAAACAGTTGAAAGCTATTTGTCGCGAAACCATTTTTCGTCTTCAAGGCTTGGCAAACTGTAAAATCGCGTATTTTTTATTAAAGCTTTTATTTTTTAGGGCTTAGTTTTTAAGTTAATGCTTTCAAACTTCACAAATTAATTGCAAAAATAAAGTACTTTTAAATAAAAAAAAATGTACAAAAAATACTGTTTAAATTATTTCTCGCAAAAACGGTTTTTTTACGAAAATCACAATTTTTTTTTTAAATCCGTAATTTTTAGGCAATTTTTTCAGTCTTCGTATAGATTACGAATAATATTCTTTTACATACGGAAATAAAATTTCGTGCGATTATCTTTATAAATGACAAAGTTATTCAATGTTAAGTTAAAATTTTGAGTATTTTTTGAAAAATTTTTGAAAAAAAAAGTTTTGGGAATTTTATTTTTTAAATGACTGGAACTAAAAGAGAAAGGCTTGAAGTTATTTAGTGTAGAATATCGTTTTAATAACACGAAAAACAAATTCATACGCAACAATTTAGAAATAATTTGCATAAAAACGCATCAGTTTTAACCCTTTTTTTAAAAAATTCTTAAAAAATAGAAAATATCATTATTTGAAAAAAAAATTTTACCGTATAGTGGCGAAATAAATGATCTTTCCGATTCTATAATTATTTTTTTGTCTGATTTCAACAGTAAAAATTGGATGGCAATTTTAAGATGGTGGAAAACGTCGGATCACCGTTCGGCCGAAACGGAATGGAAGTTCTGCCAAGTAAACAACCCGCAGAAGTAAAACAATTAGTCGTTTTAAGGTTTTGATTAATATCTTTTTAACTAATCGCAATATCGGAATGAAAAATAGTTTACATCCTATTTCAGACCTACTGAATATACGTATAAAATTTCATTAGAATCGGTCTTGCCGTTTCGGAGGAGTTTGGTTACAAACACTGTGACAGGAGAATTTTATATATTAGATATATATCTAACTAGCTGTACCCTGCCACGCATTGCTGTGGCTCAGTCTGGTTAAATGGGGAAAAAGAGCTGGTCCATCCAGCCAATTGTGAATCTTATATTGGGCATAATTTTCTTAATGGATAGTCTATAAAAAAGGCTAAAATAATATCCACAATATTAATTTCATATTGGTACGCTATTTGTTTTTGGCATGATTTTGAAATCACGCCAAATTGGTGTGTTGCGGCCAGTCTAATTAAAGGTACTTATGTATTATTGCAACCTATTGGTGACATTATAGGAAATGAAGCACATGATTGCGAATTCAGCGCATACAAAATTGGGATTGCCAAAGTGGCGAGTTATCTTGAACGCTGACGATTGTGCGATAATACGTAAGTACCAAATTAAATTTAGCATTATATATAAAAGAATATCTAAAATACATATCCCAAGCATTAAAATAAATTGACATAAAAAGAACTAAACTATCAATGCAAAAGCATAATATGTGAAAATATAAAGTACTTAAATATTATTGTTACCTATTGGCAATATCATATGAAACGAAGCACATGATTGCCAATTTAGGTGTATATCACATGCGAAATTGGGGTTGCCAAATTGGCGAGTTATTTAAACGCTGGTGA
>BMAO01031670.1:0-16859 GCA_019973975.1 Trichonephila clavata
CGCAGCCCATTAGAAATTTTAAAAAATGTTTTGAATCAAAACTAATTACTTAGAAAATAATTTTTGGTAACGTATAATATCCTCGACCAATTTCGTCAAATCGAAATATGTTGCCAAACTCTACGATTTGTAGCCAATAATGCAATAATAGAAACAGTTTTCCCGCATACTCAAACACTATATAAGAATGCTTTCGAGACAGTGATGTTTAAGTCGAAAGTTACGGGAAAAGCGGGTCAAAATGTTTTTATAAAGGTATACAAAACTCAAGGCATCTACACATTAAATAAAAACCGAATGAAAATTTCTCCATGGTGTGGAAATAAGAAAGAGGACATATCGATACACGTGTAGTTTATGTCAAAATTCTAATTTTTATTATAAATACTTATTTTTTTTATTAGGAGTAATTTTTTTTTTAAATTTTAAAATCGTATTTATTTTAGTACCTTACAAGCTTAAATAATATATCAACCGATCCTTATGTAAATTTTTAATACCTAAAATAATGTTTTCAGCATCACTAACATAACCTACTTACCATCATAATATCCTCGACCGCGTATCATCCACCCAAAAAATGTTCCATAGAATGGCACACAGATGACATACACCGTTAGAGTGATAGATTTCGAGGATCATTCCAGGATAGAATAAGAGGTACACTGCCCATTGTCATCACAACAAGATCAGCTGGACATAGGAGCAACCAGCTGTTCAAAGCGATTAGGAAGTTGAAAGTTAGTTGACGAGTAAGGTGTTTCAGCAGCTGCAGCTGGGTTATCGAACCTTAAATAAACAAAAATTTTTTAAGAATGTATACATATGTATATATGAATTTATAAAGAATTAATTATAATACTCATTGTTATCAAATGTATAACTAATGTGTAACAATGTGTAATGCAAAACACATTATTTGTTGCCGTTACAGCTGAGTGGTCATGTCATGAACTCGTGGCTGCAGAGTCATGAATTCGAGCTCTAGTGCCCTTGAAGACCTGCGATTTGGAGAAGCTGATGCACTAAATCAGTCGTGGAACAAAGCTCTCCTGTTGAAATGGTGTGGATATTTAGAGATTGAGGTGGCAGCTCTGGTATCGTTATCGTTATTTGACTAAGGTTTTAATTACAAGTTTCATTGCCAATAGCTTTTGTTTTGCTTAAAGTGAACGTCAATAAAAATCACCTCAACTCGTTGTATATAAATAGGACAATGAACGATTAAGTATAATCACGTTTGCAAAACTGCAACAACATTAATGACTCATGAAATATAAACAGCCCTCGAGCGCACACTATAGAGTGCTTTTGCTGTTGTAAATAATCAGGAAACGGATGAAGTAAAACAAAATCCATAAGATCGCTGACATTAAGGACTCAGGCATATGGAGGGGAACACAATTAGATGTATTTCTTTTCAAAATATACTCGGCAGAAAAACCTGATCAATCACACTAGAAATGCCTTATATGACGTAACATGAAGTCAAACTTATCTTGAACCTGCCACTGACAGAATTGTTTTAACTGTCTCTACTCAAATAAAAGTTCGCACGCATGTATCAGCACACACCTTCAATGAATATCTTAAGCATATTCAATCGATTACGTACCCAATGAACAGGCACGGTAAGAAGAAGCTGTCTTTTATATTGAAAAGAAAGAGTATATAGGTGAAAATTGTTTCATTAAAATTCATCTTTTGGAATGCGTGGGAAAAGATATAACTTTGAATTCCAAAATGCTTCTTATGTAGCAATTACTTTCGAGATAACCTAAAATTCTTAGTACCTGAGATCATGCTATAATTTTCGATGTCATTTCAAAATGCCTAATGTCCAAAATGAAGTTGGATACCGCATTTCAAAACCAAACGATCTTCACTGAATTACGATCAAATAACAATGGATAACGATTCTCACCGGAAAATATTCAAATTTTCTTTGAAAATAAGTTATTCTCAATTTAAAAGATATTCAAACATACAAATTATATGTAGAAATGTAAATTGCTATACGGAAAAGGCATTCTGTATTTGTAAATAATCACTGTATCATTTTGTAATCATAATAGGATAACCAGTGCAATTCCAATATCTAAATAATAGAAGGATTTTCTTTAAAAAATATTTCTGCCTATTATTCACACAAAAAAAAAGATTAACAACTCCCAGATAAAAGAGAACAAACACAAAAACATATTAGTAAAATATTCTAATTTTGCATTCAGCTGTTTCTTGATATGAATGTATTCGATGAGTACTAATAACTGAAAGCCAAATCAGTACAAGTTTAGTCTTAAGGTTACTGGAACAATATATATGCGCAAAATTATATGAGCTCTGTTAATGAATATGAAATAACGTCTGCTTACTTGGTAAAAACAGGTAATTGAACACTCATGACCTTTAGTCGGACTGCTATAAGATCATGGTCCAAGACAGCAGGATTCCATTCGACGTCCAGCTTCTCTAAAATGCCCTTTCCAGGACTTCAAAATGTACGGTAATCTTATCTGTGTAGAGAAAAGTCAAAAGTTAAAATTGAGATCACAACACAAAATAGGAAACACAGTTTTACATTAGATAATAAGCAATTTACAGTTTCATTGTACTATGTTTCTAAAATTCCTACAGTACAAGGTTGATTCACTACTAGAGCTACAAACGGACAGAGGGGTAGTGGATACGAAGGTGATTTGGAATTTTATGGCGTTTCATAAGCGGACATGCCTTCTAAACGAGTTAGGGTCAAAAAAAAAGAAGCAAAGACAATAAAGAAGACAATATACACTCTGTTGATAGAACTAGGTTAAAAAATTATCCGATGTTAATTATCTTCAGGTGTCAATTCCTGTACGGGCTGCAAATGGGTTGGATTAATTTGGTTTACTGACATAATATTCTCGATAAGGGAGATTGTTAAACACCAAATCATCGGGCTATCTTTCGAGTACTCATGCTTGGACTGCTTTCAGCGAAATTTCGTATATATATTTTCTGTTCTTCTCTACCGAGAAAATTATGAGAATAGCACTATACAGCATGGTTCATAAAACATATCAAAACTTTAAGAGGTGATAATACACATCTAAATAAATACTTTCATTAAAGGATGAATGTTCAGAATTAAAACGCAAAGGTTCTAGAGGGCACGGAAGGTGATGTTTTTGTACGAGGTAAGAACAAGCTAAGCGCAATTAAATTCAAAAGGCAAATTTAATGTCATGTAATTATAATAAGAGATCAAAACCGTGACCTTCAGTGGCTATAGGCACGGTACAACTTCGAAGAAATGATTGGCGAACTTAGTGAAAAATACCAAACATTACGCGCCATTTCCTCTTCAACAGCTGAAAATCTGGTGACGAATTCTTCAGCAAATTCTTTTACAGCTGCTCACCCAAAAAGAAATCAAGTCATGAAAGATCTGGTGAGCGTAGTTGGTAAGTTACAGTGCCCCTTAGCCCAAACCACCATCGGTTAAGAAATCTTATCTCCAAACAGTTTCACACACCTGGCACATAATGGGCTGGTGTTACATCTTACTGGAACCACATTACCTTCCAGCTGCGCCGAGGATATGTCAGTAACATATATTCAAATCAATGGGTACCGAGATCAAAAACATTTTATTTAATGAATACAAAAACAAAATAAGTTCATCTAAAACCTTGAGATAAGCGATTTCACACGCATACGGGAAACGGACACTGTCGATGAGAAATGGCTGCCAAACACAGCACCTAAACAATAATATGTCAGTTGATTGATTTATGGGTTAATAATCCCCCTTTTTAACAGCAGGAGTGAGCGAATGTTGGGTTTTATGACGCAAGAGCCAATTTTGGCTAAGATGTACCCAATACTTCGTAACAGCAGGAAGAATATAGGCAATGAAATGTCGGAGTAAACACTAAAATAAGAGAAAACAATACAGGATAATAACATTTTATTCCTAAGAGATTTTACTGACTTATTGCGATGTAATTATATCAAAACATTTAAATTGTAATATCCAGGGTGTTTCATAAAATATGGGCAAGAGATTAAATTCGTATTGTAGCTTTAGGGTCAAAGTATAGTATTATTGAATTCAATACATTGCTATTGTAAAGAAATTATGATTTTATATTGGGTCGCAATTATTGAAAGTTTGAGAAGCAGTACGTAACAAAATTAGGTTACGAATTTTCCCAAGCAAAGCGTACAGAAGTTAAGAAATTAGAAGAAATCTTACTAAATTTGAATATTTTAAATGTGTGGATAAAGATATAGTAGGTAAACACTTCAAACATTCACTTCATTAAAGTGTTAATTTTTTTTTTTTTTTTTTTTTTTTTTGCGTTTGATTTTAATTTGAGTCTTTAATTAGTTTTTTCTTAAATGAAGTCATATTTTGTAAAAGAAAACAAAATGATAATGATTGTTATGTATAGAAATGCAGCAAATGTTGCACCATTTTGGAAATTTCACTAAATGGGTCATCTTTCGAAATAACTTGCTGGGAGTATTAGTATGTGATATTTTTCTTTTTATGAAGCGTCAAAGGTGACATCGTTTTCTCAATGCGGCTTAAACTACATTAATTTTAACTAAACCAACAAAGATATTTCTTCTGTTTGTGACTGTGATTGATAGGACGACTATGAAAGATCAAGTTAGTGAAAAAAAATCCTGTGAAATTGTGAAATTTGTGGTCACAGTACCTAATGATGTGGTAAAAAATATCAACAGAAGTGTTTTTTAAAATGAAGATATTCTGCAAATAAAAAAAATTCTCCATGACTGTTATGCATATATAAAAGAAAAAGTGTTGTAACATTTTGAAATCTTAACTAAAAGGGCCAACTTTTTTGAGAAACTTGATATTTTGATTTTTATGAAGAGTCAAATTTAGGTGACAACTTTTGGTGAAATGCGATTCATACAAAGTACGATAATTTGAACTAAACTAGCAAATGTTTTTGTTCGACATGGGACCGCAATTAATAGTGAGGCTGTTTAAGAGGACTTTAGTGAAAAATTCATCGTAAAATTGGAAAATTCGTGGTCACAGTGGCTAACGATGTGTTGGAGGGTGTCGATTTTCTACATTTTCAAAAATGTGCTCGTTCTTACTGAACCAAGTGCGAGGAATTTTTATTTAGTTATTTTATTTCACCTCGTGACCCCTTATCGTTCAGTTTAGGGACATCCTGTGTATACTATGCGAGATACAATTTCATTATATCTGAGCACATATGTTTTTTTTGTTTGTTTGTTTAATATAGCTTTTTGACAAAAGTTGATAGTGAAATATTTTTTAGCTTAATATTTTTATATTTTTATGTTTTTGACTTTTTTATGAACATCAAATTATTTTTGCAATTTTATGTTTCATTTATTTTTCTTCGTCATTATGTCGTTTATGCTTTTGTAAATTTTAATAAGGCATTTTAATTGCCAAATGGAAACACTATCCATCTTGCAAGGCTTAATATTAGTTATTGAAGCTACTATTCTTAAACTGTACAAACCCCCTTTTAAAAATATTTTAAACCCAAAAACTCTGTCATTCCACCAGATGGCTTATTTCACTATAAACATTTTTTGATTCATCATGGCTTTGCTATACGCATCAATAAAGCCTATGGATACTCTCCTAAAATCTTTGGGCTTGTCTGAGAATTTTTTACTTTTCTTACGTTGTTGATCAACTGTCGGTACTTATTATACCGTCTTCCAATTTCGTCAAATAAAATTACATTAATAAATGCCACGATAAGCACTTAACAGTGTAATTACGTGTCCATTTATGTTCGAACATACTAGTAACTTGTCGAAGTTTCTGGATTTGGCGGAATTTATCGGCATATAATAGGCAAGTACCAAAAATTCTTTTATTCAGTGCATGTTTTTTTTTAATGTCAAATTTTGTAATTGCCCTTTTGCATAGCAAAATTAGTTATTTTATATATTTTACAGAAATATCGGTATTGTTGATAGTTAAAATAAATTTATCCAATCTTTCGGTGTGTCGTGGAGGATGTTACAGGCCGGAACAATGACATGAAAGCTGCGTAAGGGACGCATTGTGATGCTCGTTACTTGGAGCCTTAAGAGGTTATCGTAGGTGCGAGAGTATAAAAACGAATCTGGAAGCGAGTCTGAGAGTCAGCCTGATACTTAGTCTGGGAGTGTCTAGGAATGCCTCTTGGAGTGACTGGGTTTCTCCTTTTCGTGTCTTTTTATAGGGGGAATATATCACGTCTTCAAAAGAGATAGGTGTTGCAGAATCATTTCTGTTTTAACGTAAAAAGGACTACCATATTCGGCTTTTGGACCCTTGTCACCTCTCGTGGGGTGAACATGGAAGTCGGAGATTAACATCGAAAATCGTCGATCACTTGCCTAACGGCTTGACCAGGAGGTCAAAGGTTGACTTACCCTCGAATTTCAGCATTGGTATTGTTCTATCTTGAAAAAACTGCTAAAGCCGGCCCTGATAGTGATTATACGAAATAATCAAGGAAATGAACACGACAAGCAAAATGGGTTTGGCGAAGCCTTGGCTTGGTTTCTGTTTCAATTGTGGGGAGTAAAGTTACATGCGTCTATGGCATTTCCCCAGCTACATGTGCTCCCTGGGGGATGCTAAATGTGTAACAGCGATCACCGTTATCCGAGCCTCCAAAAGATCGCTACAAGCTCAGAATGAGGCCTCAGGTTTCTGAAGCCAAAAGAAAACGTTCTTTTCAGGGCGAAGACAACCACATCCGCATTTTGTTTTGGAAAGCTGGTGGACTAAGCAACTCTAAATTCTCCGAGTTAAAAACCAATATTTTTAAGCTGACGCAGACATTATCTTTATTGTTGAAGCAGACGCTTCAACGGACGCTACACAATTTTATCAAGTACCGGACTATTCCTCATTTTTACTCAAAAGGTGTACACAAATTGCTTCTGGCATATTTACTTTCGTACGCAACTGGATTGCGAGCAAAGACACTGTCACTGATGAAATGAACAGCCACGACAAACGTGAAGCAATATGCATAGATGCCTGGAAGAATGGGATCTACTTCAAAGTTTGTTGGCCTTTATAACCCTCCCAACAATGTTCCAGACCTCGAGAGAATCGCCGTTATAAGCAGTCATTGCAACATTATCATTAAGGGAGATTTCAACACCCACTCAACTGGATGGGGTTACTCCAACACAAGTGCGACTGGCAAAGCTGTTGAAGAACTACTGGACAACTCTGCTCTCATAAGAATCCCATCAAGGCCTATATTCTTGTATTATGGTGGTCATTCCAGTACTCCAGATCTTGTATTTACTTACGCAAACCTGTCACTCAGGCAAAAACTCTCTCTTAAAGACCCCGTAGACGGAAGCGGTCATCGCCTATTGCACCTACAGGTCCATTAGAAAAGTCCACAACCTAAGCCACGAAAGCTCACTCGCTAGAATTTCAAGATGCCCCATTGGGACAGGTATTCCCAACTCTCTGATGAATATGCCACCGAAGATCTAATAAACGATAACCCTGACAAATTTGATGAACTCTTTGTTAAAAGAATTATACCCAGGAGACAAGTCAAGAAGCGCTTACCTTTCTGGAATGAGAGCTTGGACCTTCTAAAGTCATAAAGGAACACAGCGAGATGTCGTGCTGGAAATTCCCATAATATTACAGATTGCATACTTCTAAGAAAAACCCAACCTAAACAGAAACGTGCCATTATTCTTTCCAGGAGATCCGCCTATAGATCATTTGCTGCTAACTTAGACTTTAGAAAAGATGGACTTAGGGCGCACAGGTTCGTATCTCACCTTAACAATTAAAAGTCATCTCATCACTGGGAACCTATAACCGCAAATTGCAAGTTACTTACGAGCAACACAGAAATTTCTATTTCCCTCAGTAAGAATTATGCAGCAATCAGCAGGCTTCACATTTCTGCAAAAGACCGAAAATCGATTTACGACAAAGGCTCTGCCCTTAGTCCAACTGAAAAAGACTTTTCCCTCTTAAATGAGGACTTTTATTTTGACAAGTTACTTCTTGCGACCAATGCTTTGAAGAAAGGAAAGTCTGCCGGACCTGATGAGGTTCTCCCAGAACTCATTATTAACCTTGGTTCGATGGCTTTGAGAACTTTCCTTAAGCTCATCAACTTAACTTGGAAAACACGAGTACCTCACCAATGGAGAAAAGTAGAAGAAATTTCGTTGCTGAAGAAAGGGAAACCTACAAATAGTCTTGATAACTATAGGCCCATTTAACTCACAAGCGTCTGTTGTAAAGTTTTTGAGAAAATGGTTAAATGCAGACTTCGGGAGTTTCTGGAATCAAGAGTTGCCTTTGGTGACTGTCAAGCAGGTTTTCGAAGACATAGGTTCACTGTGGACCAAGTCATGAAACTCACCCAAGCTGTAAAAGACGGCTTTCACCGAAAGCAATCCACCCTTGCTGTGTGCTGGTGGATTTCAAAGCTGCATATGGCAAAGTGTGGCATCATATGCTGTTCCACAAGCTGAAAAAAACATGGAGTAGGTGGAAATTTATTGAACTGGGTACAGAATTTCCTCTCACAGCGCAACATTTGATGCAGATTTCTAAATGCTGTCTCTATCTGGAAACAGCTGCATCAGGTCTTGCCTTAGGGAGCTGCTCTAAGTTGTCTTCTCATCAACATCACGATAGACGGTCTAAAGACCGCCATTCAAAAGGTCCCCGGACTTTCTAGCCTCTTTTTTGCTGACGACGTGATAATTTAGGCCATGTGCAGTAACATTCACTCCTTGAAGACGCCTTGAATAGCTCCCTACTTAATCTTGCAACGTGGGCCATTACTAACAAAATGAATGTCAGTGTTGAGAAGACAGTTTTCCAACTATTCACTCTGTCTACCAAGCAACATCTTTTCCACCTGGAATACAAAGGACTTCCTCTTAAAAAGGTGTCTTTGTCCGGATTTCTTGTAATCAACCTCGACAGTAACCTCCACTGAGACACTCACATCGCAGAAACATCAAAAAAGCGTCTAAATCTCCTGAGGAGGCTAACTGCTACTACGTGGGGAGCTACCCAGGATGTTTTATCCACAGTTAACTAAACCTATCTCGATCCAGTGTTGGACTATGGTTGTGAAGTTGTGGCCCTGACAAGTACAACCAACCTTACAAAGTATGACGTCGTTCAGAACAGAGCCCTCAGAATCATAACTGGTGATGCCAAATTAACTCCAATTGCAGCAATGCAAATCCAGGCCGGCATCAAACCTCTTGACAGTCGTAGAGACAAATTCACTCTCAAATTTTGGTAGAGAGCCAGAAGAGTAGATTGCAGGTACTGGAACGAGTACAGATGTGCAATACAGAGGCTTAAGTCTCATACTTCTCCTCTTTCACACGCGGAACTTCTTATGAAGAAACATCAACTTCCGCTACTAATGACTCGCCGTGCTCCTATAGTCTACTCCACAGTCGCTACTGCCCTTCCATCTAAACGGCTCAACCTAATTAACATGACATCAAATAAGGCTGATGCCATTCCTGACGAGCTATAATCCTGTACTCTGGAAACGATCGAACAAATATTCAGTGAATGGCTCCATGTCTATACTGACGGCTCATACCTGCCAGAAACAAACGGAGCCGGCGCGGGATGGTTCTGTCGGCTGTTTGAGGGCTCATTAGCAGTGGGAAAAACGCCACCAACTACGATGGCGAGGTCTTGGCTGTCTGTGAAGCTGCAATGCAATTACTAGCTGCTGGCCTAGCTCCTGAAAAAGTTGTCTTCTTCATAGACTCCCAAGCTGCAATTTTAGCTTTAAGCAGCAATACACCAACTGACTGCCTTAACACAATTCATTGTCGAACTAAAATTGCGGAGCTAATCTCATATGGCTGGACTGTGGCCTTACAGTGGGTCCCAAGTCATGTTGGGATCCCGGCAATGAGAGGCCGACCAAAAAGCCAAGCAGGGAGCCAAATCGTCTCAACTGGAAGTCCCTTGACTCTCAGAAGAGCAAGAGTATCATTTCTACATTCATCGACAAATTTACTACCGTGACCAAAAACCCCCAGAGTCTTGGAAAGCCTTGGGAAACCTGGCCACTGTGGATCCAATCCTGAGGCACCTGGAGAGAGCCGAGGCTGTTGCCCTTTCGCCTAACCACCGGACATGACTTTCTGGAGCACACCTCCACTGGCTTGGCCTGGCTGCTGACGAGGCCTGCTCACTCTACGGCCATGCCAGAATGGATGGAGACCACTAGCTCCAATGCACTGGACTCGATGAATACCGATTGACGACATGTAGTCGATACTGGAAGGCTCGGCGTCAAATGGTCAAGAAGCCAAGTATGGGCGTTGGATAAATAAATAATAAATGTTTCACTAGTCTCTATGTGAAGAGTATCGTCCAAAATATGAATAAAAGCAGGTTTTAATCTATAAATCGAGATAGATGTAGGATTGTGACAAATGTTCCCTTTGTAAAGTTTATCCCTGCGTTTAACATAGATATGGACCGTCGTAGGTGCTTGAAGTAGTCGAAGAATTGAGTCTCGTCTCATAAACATGTTGAGTCGTCGTCTCATAGGCGGCCAATAGTTACCCCTCTTTTCTTCTATCATGCCCTGAGGCAAAATGTCAGGCCATTCGGCCTTTGCTTCAAAGCGAACAATAGTTTGGACTCACCTGCTTTAACAACTGTTTCTTTTTTCTGTTCACTCTAACACTGAGGTTCCCAAACATTTGTGTCTCATAAACCCCTTGACATGTTTAGTAGTAGATTAAGAGTTTAGTAGTAGATTTAGAAGTAGATTAAAATTTAATTAATACATAAAATAACTGAACAACAAACAAAGGCTTTTAATGAGAGGGATGAATCTGGTGCTTCAATAACAAATCTTCTACACTTGGAATCAATCTTGTCACGTTCCGATCAATTCCTATTGCAATATGAAATTTTTATTATCAATGTGACCATGTAAATTGTCTACACTGGTCTTAATATAGTCAAAGCATTCTCAAACCTAGTTTCAAAATGTGAATAAAGGACATTTAAATGCTGAACGTAGATTAAAACGTCCTGACAAATTGCGAAAAATTCGCAACCTCCAATGTTATATTGCTTTAGCTTATTTTTTTTCGGGGGGGGGGGAGGAATTTGAAATGGCCCTTGTTTTAATAATGCTTTTATATGTTTTTATGCTTTCACCTTATAATTGCAAATTAAGCTCATTAAATGTTGTAAATAAATCTGTTAAATAGGTAAAATCTGGTTTCCACTTAATTTTCTTTTAAAATTAAAGTCATGATCTGATTCAATGAGAGTCACTATTATAGACCACCATTTACACCTCATAGACCCTAATTATTCTTTCTCTTATGTGGACCCCTTGCCAGTTGTCACAGACCCCAATGGGTAGGTATAGACCACTCTAGGAATCACTGCTTTAACAGGTTTTTTCATATAAATTTTCTTAAAGTGCATGATTATCATTCATTTGAACAGTAAAATTTATTGTTGCTGCCATGTTTTAACGGCGAGATTCGAAAAATGAGTTGTACCTTAACTTTTTGAGGCTAGTATATGAATATTTCATGATTTCTCTATATACATTAATCTTTCCTATAGTGACCCAGATTAATAAAAAAGGAATGTTAAAAAAAAGGCTATATATCTGAATTTGTCAGGAAACAGCACGATGATTATGCAGAATATTCACATTAATTTTTCCAGATGAAAAAAATTCAGTACGAAATCTTTTTCGGTGAACTTTTTTTATCCGAAATCCTGAAAAAAAATCTATCTATCTCAAAAAATTCTATCTTAAAAAAAACTATCCTTTTTAATTAAAAATAACACGGAATGTTCACCAAACTTGATGTTAAATAAAGAAATATAAAAAGTATGAGAATTAAAAAAAAATCATGTGTTTGTGAATAGTAAGTGTGACATTCTAAAAAGAAAGAGATTTTATTTCTTAAATTTAATGTATTTAGGAAAATTTAAGCAGTATATACACTTCTTTAGCCAAAATCAACGTATTTTTCTGCATTTGAGATAAATATTAGAATGTGGTCCTTTGATACTTTAACGTTTAAGAAGTTCTTTTTATCATTGGATAGTTCTTGTAGATTGCTAAATTTGTGATTGTCACAAAAAGAACAAAACTTACTGTTTTATATACTTATATGAGTATGGTCAGCAAAAATACCTCAATCGGAGATATTAACTAAATCAAATTTTAAATTTTTTTTGGCAGAGTATTATTACAACATTCTTGTAACATGTTTTAAATTGTTTTACCGGGTGATATCTAGTAGTTTTTTTTTCTTTTTTCGTAAGAAAAGATAAAACCACATTTATTTTTTGAAAGCATGAAAGGAAGTACGAAATAATTTTTTACAGAACTAGTGGCAGCAACGCTGAAAAAATGGGCTGAAAGTGAGGAGTGGATCAGACAGCGCTATATGCACCCAGATAGTTTTTTTTAATACAATGCTAGCGTCATCTGTTATGTAATATGGAAGCTAAAATAATTTAATAGTCCTATACTATTTTTGTATTGCTGTATTAGGCGAATGATTTTTGCTTTTTGTTCTTATTGCATTTTATTTACATTTTGCATAATTTTTACTTTTCCTTTCTTGTTATTTTTTGCTTTTTTTTTCAATTGTTTTATTATCTTTCTTGCTATTTTAATTAGTAAATTTGTTTTTTAATTTTCTGTAATCAACTTTTTTATACTTATTGTTTTTTTAAATGGAGACAGAAATGAATGTACATATCAAAGACTTAATCTGCTCATTTTGCATAAAACAAAACTTATAATGCCCGTAATTTTTTTAATATGTTATTTTCCAATGTATTTCTAATTAAAATACTATTTTAATTCAACATGACTGAAATATTTTTTTTAAAATTCAACATATAATTTTGCAAAATATTGATAGCATTTGTTACGAAAAGATTACTCAGCTTAATCATTTAACTATAGGCATAAATATGCAATTAAAATATGATATCCTGGTGATTATATTTGATTTCAATATATTGTAATCTGTGTGTTGAAAAGAATAGCTTAAACGTTGTTTTAATATAATATTAATACATGTGCATTATATTATATTGAGAAAGTTATTCTTAAAAGGTACTTTTAAAAAACTACTTGATAAGTTGACTTATTTCTTAATTCTTTTGAAAAAGAATAGAATTTAAATCTAGTTGAATTAATTTACATGTTATATAAAAATTTAGGTTATTTTTCTAATATTTTATGCTTTAATTTTTCTTCACGCAAAGCAAAAGTGTATATATTTTAATGAAAGTTACAAAATCCAATATGTTTGGCTTTTTCAGTCATATTTATTTTTTATACAATAAACTAGCCGATATCCGCCCGCTTCGCTGGGTATTCCATGATATTCTATAAATTTATACTGTTTATGTATAGATATAAATATTAATATATAAGTCCTAGCTATAATAATTATTGTATGATACCTTATTGTATACCTGTAACTGTCGCCTTTCAATAAAAAAAAAAGGGCAGAACCCATCTAATTTGTATTTTCTAAAAATCTTTAAAATTGAAGTATAGAATGATGTTTGCTCTTTCGTAACCCTATAACCAAGTGGATTTCTCGCAAAACCAAATTTCGGTGGATCACTACTCCGTAAATTGAACATGCAAGCCAAATTTCAAGCCTAAATCTAACAGAAAAAAACCAAAGTTTTATCATCCCGTTGAGAGCCACTTTTCAAAACAACCGCTCTTAGCGGATTTCTATTCAACAAAAGAAAAACGCAAACCAAATTTCATTATTATAGTCCTTGTAGTTCGAAAAAAGAATTTTTTGTCAATATGTCCCCGTAATCCCCTGCCCCCCCCCAGGAGTTGATTTCCGTAAAATACATTTTTAGTGGATTCCTATTCAAAAAAGAAACATGCTTAAGAAATTTCAAGTATATGGGTCTAACAATTAAAAACAGGAATTTTTTCCTATAACTCCTCTTGACCCCTCGCAACCCTCCTTAGGGGTCAATTTTCGTTTTACTCTTTGTTAGGGGAACTCTATTCCATGAAAGGAACATGCCTACCAATTTTCAAGCAGGAAGATCTAATAGTTTAAAAATGGAAATATTTATCGATTACGCCCCTTAATCTCCCGAAATTAAACTTAGTAGTTGATATTCGCGAAACGCATTTTGTAGAGGTTCTCTACTTTACGAAAGGAATCTGCATATCAAATTTCAAGACTGTACGTCTAATAGTTTAAAAATGGGGATAATTATCTACAACTCCACTTGAGCCGCCACAACGCCACTTGGGGGTCTGTTTTCACAAAAACCCATTTTGTAGGGAACTGCACACTATAAAAGGAATCTTCTTACCAAATTTGAAGACTGCGCATCAATAAATTAAAAATGCATAAAATGATCAATAACACCCTTGAGCCACCGCAACACCACATAGGGGTCGATTTTCACAAAACACGTTATACAGGGGATCTTTAAACATGAAAGGATTCTGATTATCATATTTCAAGACTGTACATCCAGTAGTTCAGAAATGGAAATAATTATCAATAACGCCCCTTAAGCCCGCAACACCCCTTGGGGTCAATTTTCCCAAAACCCATTTTGTAGTGGATATTTACTCCAAGATCAATTTCAAGCAGGTAGTCAAGTAGTTTAAAAACGAAAATATGTGTCTATTACCTCCCTTAATCCCCGCAACGCCACTTAGAGGTATGTTTTCACAAAACCCATCTTATAGCTGATCTCTACTCTATGAAAGAAATCTATTATCAAATATAAAGACTGTGCGTAATAGTTTAAAATGGAATAATTATCTATAACCCCCTTAAGTGCCGCAACGCCACTTGGGGCAATTTTCACGAAACCCATTTTGTAGCGGATCTCTTCCCTATGAGAGGAATCTGCTTACTAAGTTCAAGACTGTACGTCTAATAGCTTAAAAATCGGAATTATAAAAGCCCTTTAATCACCACCTCCCGCAACACCCTCGGGATCAATTTTCCCAAAATCCATTATGAAGCGGATATTTACTCCAAGAAAAAACTTGCCTACCAATTTTCAAGCAGGTAGTAAGCAGTTTAAAAACGGATATATTTATCTATTACACTCTTAATCCCGCAACGCCACTTAGAGGTGTGTTTTCACAAAACCCGTTTGTAACTGACCATTATTCTACGAAAGGAATCTATTTATATCAAATTTAAAGACGTGCGTCAAATAGTTTAAAAATGGAAATAATCATCTATAAATCCCCTAAGCCTCGCAAACGCCACTTAGGGTCGATTTCACCAAACTCATTTTGTAGCGGATCTCTACTGTTTGAAAGTAATCTCTTTACCCAATTTCAAGTTTTATACATCGAGTAGTTTAACATTGAAACAATTATTTATAACGCCCTTTAACCCCCGTAACGCCCCTTGCATTTCGAATTCGGAAATCCGTTCTTAACGGATGTCTACTCTATGAAAGAAACATGTTACGAAATTTCAAGTCTGTAACAGAATAGTTCCAGAGATATCGTGATTAGTCAGTCAGTCAGTGAGTCGCTTTATCCTTTATATATAGAGATATTATTTTTCATAAACTAAATTAATTGCAGATTAAATGAGGTTTGAAAATAATCATGAGATATATTCACAAAAAAATAATATTTTGGACAACAGATGGCGCTTGCATGCATTAAAAACTATCTGATGAGTAGCGCTGTCTCGATCCACTCCTTGATAGAGAGCTGGCTGCTGGCGACGCAGAAGGGTTGCCAGAGGCACGGACGACCGCCACAACGCAACCGCAATCGTCCACCCAAGTTTGCACAGAAAAAACCCGGTTGGCGACCGGGCGCATAATGCAGCTGCTCACCACATTTTAATTTTTTCTATTCCTTTTTAAAACATATAACATTATTTCTTGTTGTAAAGTGGGAGATAAGGCAAAAGCATGTTGGGTTCAGAAAATGACAAATCTTACAAATAAATGAACAAATATATACGGAAGTTGAAAATTGTTTTTAAAAGTGTTTTCTCGCCAAATCATAAGTTCACCAACTCTGGTAACCTTTTGATTTTGTATCAGTGAGGAAGAAATCGGATCGTGTTTGTAGTAGGGTTGCTACTCCAAACACAACACCCAAATCGCGCCAAATTAGCGATTTTTCAAAATTTGGCGGACTAGTGGCCGATTCGACAATTTCACCAATAATTTTTGGAAACCTTAAGCATACTAATCATTGTTAAATTTTCCAGTTCTCAACAAAGTGTATGAAAAATCCATTTCATTCATAAATTGAAGAATTTTTTGAGTTATAAAAATATTTTTACTCTGTTGTATTTGTATTTAACATGTAAAAAGAAACAAGTCCTTGCATAAATGATATTGAGTACATTTTGTTCCTTTTGTTTTGTGAAACCTAACATACTGTTGTGGATACTTAAAAATCGAAAAGTAACATGTTATATATACTTTCTTCAAATAAAAAAATCATAATCCATTGTTAAGGGATGCTTTTATTGAATAATTGATGATATGCTTACTTATAAACTATATAATTTACTTCTTCCTATATATTTCATTTGAATTTAAAAACAACATTTTCTCATTGATTTTTACTTACGTTGAAATCAGAGCAGTACAAGTGCCACTAGTGATACTCTTTGTAATTTAAAACAAGGAGACACCTTAGGAAGAGTCTCCTTTCTAAGTGGAAAGGAGAAGGTGTCCTATTTTTTTAGAGACCTCAAAACAAAAAGGACACCTTATGCTCAACTCAATGACATCATAATCTTAAAAAATAAACTAATATGTGAGCTTTAAACTA
>BMAO01031671.1:0-89890 GCA_019973975.1 Trichonephila clavata
AGAGATCTTAATAATTATCTAGTACAAAAAATGAATATCAAATTAGATGCAGTAGAAAATTACACTACAGAATATTGTACCATGTTATTTATGAATAAATCCTTTAACAAAATTAATTTTTCAGGTATATTTCAGAAATATCAATCCTTTTTTCCTATTAAAAATATTATTATTAAAAAGGCTTTCAAATATAACAAGAAACTTGGTAGATTTATTTTCAATTATAATCAAGTTTCGGAGCTCCTATGTCCGGAGCAGTGTAAATGCTATTTGTATTGTGATTATATCGATGAATATCATCAGCACGTTGTCACTGGAGACCTTGGCATTGTAAAAGATGATTTATTGAGAAATTTTATGGAAAAAGGTACTGGCTTTAGACTTATGATCACAAAAAATAAATCCAACGTTGTAAAACAAATCACAAGAGATTTGGATACTTTCTACCTTAAAATGGCTATTAAATACGGAATGCCGATAGAAGCATTCAATCAATTTAGATCTCTTGTAGCCATAAAAATTGGAAATTTGGATTTCAGCGTTGAAAATGAAATTATGTATAAAGACCTTAAAGTATCGATAGATAATATTCAAAAGGATTTCGTGATAACTTATGTTGATAAAGTCTCTGCTAATTATGCAATAATATGTAAATATTTTTATAGTAAATTATTAAGTGATCATATTTTAAAGAATAATGCATTTCAAAAGTCGATTCACAGCAATAGAGAGGTTGATAATCGTCTTTTGGCTTTAAACAAAAGATTAAATATTCATCTCAAAACTATTAAATACCCACGAATTTTTTTAACACCAAAATTCCACAAAAATCCAATAAAATTCCGTAGTAATGGGTATAATACATATATAACGAAGTCTGGGAATATTTTACAATCCCTTCTTCAAAATACTATCGATAGCTTTCAACACACAGCAATAATTAAAAATAGCTTAGAGATTGTTAGAGTCACGAAGGATATGACAGTTTTTTCCATGCACGGCTTTGACTTCGAGGACCTTTTTAATTCTATTGATATAGATGATATGATTAGAGTTCTACATTTAATTTATGATAAATATGATTTGCATAATTCAATGAAAAAGGAAAAATTTGATATCCTGGTTAATCTTGTTTTACAAGAAAATTTCATAGCATTTGATCAAAATCTTTTTAAACAGATCAGAGGATTACCTCAGGGTGGTCCTGCCAGTAATAGTTTAGCTAACTTATATTTACATTTTTTTGAAATTGATCATATTTTTGATGAATCTTTCTTATTATACCGTTATATAGATGATGTAATAATTTTTGGTAAAAATAGTGAATTCAAACCAAATATTATGTTCTACCCTGACAATCTCAACCTTCTTAAAACTAATTTTAACTCTAATATGGTTGAATTCCTAGATTTAGACTTGCATCTTATTGACAATAGAGTAGTCTGTAACATTTATGACAAAAGAGATTCTTTTAGTTTCCATGTAATTAAAATTCCTGTATGGAACAGCAATTTGCATCTATCAATTTACAGAAATATTGTTTTGAATTTTTTACTTAGGAATGATAACTTAACTTAACTACCAACAAAATAGATAAATTTAATAATATCAAGAAATTCTTCCAATGCTGCTTAGATCATGACTATCCTTTTAACTTCTTAAGAACATATATTCATCACAAATACATTAATCGTCTTGCTATTTCTGATTTCAAAACCACCATACAACAATAGGATTTCAAAGTCAGCATTTTAGTGGTTTTGCGGTGAAGATTCTGTTTTAACACTCTTCACACAGTTTATTTTTTAAACACCCTTCTTAAAATTCCTATATTATGAAAAATTTCTACATTTTTAGCAACCAAACCAAATTTCTACATTTTGACAACCAACCAATTTTCTACATTTGTGACAGCCAACCAAGTTGTAGCCTACCAAATTTGAATGTAATCTTTCTTGGCGTTTTCCTTGCAAGCTAGTATAAAGGATGCGTTTAAGTGCAATTTTGATTTTTATCACAACATATGAAAGCTTTCCATTGGTTTCAAGTGTGTTGGATCTCCTGGAATAAGCTCTGTGAGCAGAAGTTATAAAATCTTTTTGGAAGAATCCTTTTACTGGGTAATTCTTTTGATATTTTTCTGCTTAAACATTTTGGGAGAATTTTTTGCTTAATAGTAGTCGGTTGTTCTTTCATATTTCTATGAGATTTTTTATACTTTGGATTTTTTATACTTAGAATTTTTATACTTTAAATTTCTATTTATTTTATTTTGGTCTTTCCTACCGAGTTGCAAAGGGGGAAGGTTGGCGCCTTCAAACTAGTTTAACCCCACTTATTCGGTCCTAAGTCCGAAATTGCATTTTGACTCGCTAGGTTCTTATTTGTATTTCATTAGATTTGATCTTAATTTTTTTTCTTTTTTCCCTGTTATGTTCTATATTTTATATAAATTTTTTCCATATATATATATATATATATTTACTGTATATAACTAACTTATAAAAATATTTTTCTAAGTGTTTTCTTAAGGAAATTTTTATGATAAATGAACACGAAAAATAATATCTCCAAGACAATCCAATAAAACTCAATGAAATGTGTAACACTTATGTTATGAGCTCTTTAGAGTGTAATAAACCGCAGGTTGTAAGATAGTTACATTTAAGGCATCCAACTGATTTAGGAGACCAATATTTCAAAAATAGGTTTTCAGAAGAATTTTCTTGTTTTAAAGAACATCGATGGAATATTTGCATATTTTTGTATTATTAACATTTTATTTTGTGGCAACAATAAAAATTGAACTATATATACTTGTGCATCTGGGATCTTAGAGTGTGTGAGTGAGTGAAGGAATTTGTGAACTTTGGATCTACGTATTCAAATAAAGTTAAGAGGTTATGTTGTTGATACAGTGTTATGATTCTGTGGGGCGCTCTTCGTTAGGGGCCTGATTTTTCAATGATAAAATAAAGAGAAATGTCAACTTCTCAAGACTTGTTTATTATTTGCTGTCACACATCTCCATCAAGTTCGTACAAGAAATATAATTAGGTTTAAAGAGTCATAATTTATAAATAAATAACATATAACACCCCTTGTTTCTGAAAAAAAAATATTACTTTTATAAAATTTTAGCAAAATTTTCAATGTTAAGAAAAACCGCATAAATAAAAATACATTGGGCATAGTGTACTTTTAATTTCATTTATATACTTTTGATCCATCTGAAGTATCACATACCAGCAGGGTAAAAAATATTTTAAGAAATACATATTTTTTATAAGCATTCAAAATTTGTCGTCAATGATTCTTCATCAAAATTACTTTATGTTCAAAGCTAAAAATGATTGCAAAATGTGATTAATTGTTGACTTCCGTCAGAGAAAGCTTGCACTTGTAAAATTGTATTTAAATTATTTTTAGTGAGTGGTGTTTAATTAACTTTGCACTCTAAAACAAAAGAATGTTGTCGATGGAACTCGCAACTTTGAACCATGTTTAAGTGACGTGATGACACCTGAGCTGGCAACTCACTTTTCTAACTTCCACCCCACACCAACGAAAGGTTAAGGCCAGGATAGATTTAATGTGCATCAATCCTTTTACACGACAGGTTTTCAGTCGCCACAAGATTTGAACCTAAGACTTGCTGGTTATGATTTCGTGGAACTACCACCTGGCTACCACGTGGCCATCAAATTATTTTTAATCATTTATAGAAACATTAAAATTCTCATTCTAAAATGAAATTCAATTCCAACAATCTCATTAGCTGAAAACAGATTTAGTTTGGAGAAAATGAAAAATCGATACCTTTTATACTAATTGGGCGAAATCTGGGTAACGAAGTTATAATTAAGGAAACTAATGAAGATGATTATAGTTATTATCAAAGAAAATGTTTCTTTTAAGTTATTTTTTTAATTCTTTAGTCCAGTAAAATAATAAGGATTCGAAGTTGTGAATATTATCAAAATGAAATGTTCAAATTTCTTTGAAAAAGTAAAATGAGCATCTAAAATTGATTAATACCACAGTCTTGCTAATAAAATGAATTAATTTGCCTTAGATTGGGAACACATAGTAAATATAAAAATAGAAGTGTAAATTGATATTTCATTATAAAAATAGAAAATGTTACTTATATGTATATACAAATCATGATAAAACATCTTTTGAAATTCTGCTAGTTGAAGCTATGTTTTTAAACGGATATAATAATTCAAAAACATCGTTAATACCATGAAATCAAAAATTTTATAAAGGGAATTAATTTTGAAAATTTGTGAAACATCATCAATATTTTATATCATTGTTCATCAATATTTTATATAAAATTTAAAAATCAGAAGTGTGTTAAAGAAAATGAAATGTAGAGTATAGCATTTTTTGTGTAAAATAATGTCATGATTAAAAGTTAATTCTACGCAAAGAGTTTTAGTTCTGATAGAGATAATACCAGTCATTCATTCATAACTGACCAATCTTTTTATTTTATGGGCTACGGATTGTTTTTTTGCCATGGCAGACATAGTACATTCTCGAGAAGCTGGTACCTCTTTTTAGTGCGACACCATATACTCGTAGGCGGCAGAGGCGGATTAAGGTAGCTGAAGGCCCCTGGCGGTAAAAGGTTCGAGGCCCATGGGCTCAAGAGCCGAACAACTAAAATAGTGAAAAGAGATTCACTGACCTCAAAATAAAATGTATTGCTAATAAAAAAAACTCAAAAGCTAAAGAAAAATCTTAACTGTATTTTTAAAAAAAATTACTAAAAAGCTTTGCTATGAAACTTTACTTTTTGATTTCTCATAGGCAAATTCATCAATTATTTTTGGCGTATCTGTTTAATCCCAAACATCTTGTGATCCATATGGCCACGTTGATCAATTTGTCTTCTCTTCCATAGTACTTCTTAAATAATTTTTAAATCGGTTTTAAATCTGAAGATCTCTCACCAGATGCATTTTATATCGATATTGTTAAAATATTTTTTAAAGTGTCTCTACATTAGGATTTCCCTTGCAACTATAAATTGCTAGTGATGGTCTTCATTGTATCTTTGTTTTCTCATAAAAATGGTAAAACCTGATCCAATTAACATAGACAAAATTAAGGTTCAATATCGTCTTTGTAAGCTTCCTTTGGTTTTTGTATAGGCTTCTTCTTAATTTCAGGTAATATTCTCTCGTCAAAAGATACAGTAATTATATTCCATAACAGTTTAATACATATAAGCTCTTCGGGATAGTTCTGTTCTTGCTCTGTCGCATATGACAAAAAGAATTCACTATGAAATGTTCCCTTCTTTTAAAAATTCATAATCGACTTTTTTACTTTCACCGAAATATTTTCGCTTTTACTATCTGTGAACTTGCCCAGCTTCCTCTTCAAACGCGAGTCCTTATAAAGCAGTTGTTTGTAGTTTTATTTTTAAAAATTCGTTTCTAAAATTTTCGATTTCTAGAGATTTTAGTAGACTAGATCCTTTTAATAATATCCAATAATCCATATTGCAATGATTTACGAGAATGCTTTGAATGATTTTGGGCTCAAAGCTGTACTTAGCATCAGTCAGGCTAAGACCCCCCAAGAATTGTACCATCCCCTTGATGTGGGGGTTACGAGGGGAGGGTGTACGTTACTCCACTGTATGCTGATGGCTCTATATTATTTAGAAGAAGGCCAGGTCAGGGCTTGAAAACAACCTCTCTGTGGCCTAGACACACTGGGCTTGCACCTAGAGTTGAGTTATGGTATTGTGTGAGCAATTTTCTTTGATTGCAGGAGCACTCTCGAGGTTAATTCACACACCCTAACTGCACACTTGTACGCCAGTCTGGTGATTAAAACTGTTGCACTGCCATTTATGAACATCATTCAAGAGGTGTTTTCCAACAGGATAAAAACATGCTCTATTAGAGTGTCAGTGTGTTACTTTGGCTCGCTTGATCACCAAATCTTTCGCTAATCAAGCACGAATGTGACAGCATTGGACGGCAACGACAGCGTTATCCCCAACCAGAATTAAACAATCTTATATTGACCGATCAAGAGCAGCAGGCTTGAAATTCCATCCCACAAACTGATACCCGACACTTGTATGATACAATGCATGCATGTTTGCATGCTTGCATTTAAAATTCTGCCAGTTACACCGGTTTTTAATGTATCATCATTTCACATTTGAGATGACTCTTCTCGCGCTTATATTAACCTGTGACCTTGAAAGTTAAGTCAATTAAATATGTTACCTAGACAAATGTATTGCCGAAGTTTCATTAGTCTACAATAACTTTTTCTTGATGCTGAGATTTTTCCCCATCAATGTAATATGTATCCAAGAGAAACTAAGCACGGCTGTGAACTAAAAATGAACTTGTTTGACTTGAATCCTATTCGTTTGTTCGATTAAAAATTTGTTCAAAAAACGCATGCGAAAAATTTGTACAGATTGCAACAATACAAATATACGGAAGAAAGATGGCTAGGGCGAGCACACGACTCAAATAAGTGGAAATCATCGGTGTTATACAATCAGGGGCGTCTTAAGACTCTTTAAGGCGGGCCCCTGCTCAAAAGTAGGCCTCATTTATGACCCTTAAAAGCAGGAGCGTAGTTTCCACAGTGTTAATGATACGGTGCGCCAATATATGTAAGGAACAAAATCGTAAAATTTTAAGGGGCCCCAAAAAGGGAAGGAGTTTTGTGAGACACAAGGCTCTCTCATGACTAGTTACGCCAGTGCTTAAAAGACGATACATGGTATATATTGTCAAATGCTTGTACAAAACTTAAACAAATCAATGTGTATGACTTACATTTGCACAAACGAGCTCAAACGACTGCTGTCTTTTGATTGAATGAGTAATGGTGGCAAGCATAGGCCTATTTTTGGACAATAGTCACCATAAAATAATGCAGTCTTGCTACTGTTACCAGTTGACATATATTTCGAAATTCTAATTTTTCGAAAAATATGCACATTCGAAAATAACATTTGACCATAAAAATTATTCAAACCATAATCTTATGAAGGCTGACTCAAGAACGAGACCAGGTCCCCATTGAAGTCAAGGCCCAGTTGGCCCTTACCTTAAGACGTCCCTGGTTACACAATATCGGTTCAAGATATTTTTGTTGCACTTTGAATTTATAACAAGAATTCATAAATCTTGGGGTCCCTACTGGCACTGTGGGACCCTGGCGGCTGCCAGGTCCTCCAGCCGCTTATTCCGCCTCTGGTAGGTGGATACCAATTGCCACAAATAATGTTGACGTCCAGTTTCCTCCCAGAGGGAGGCACCTGAACTATGACAATGCGAACCTGTACTAGGATTTAATTTTGTCCCGAGCATCCAAGTAAAACAGACACTCTATGGATCTTTTACATTCCATATAATCATACAACAAGGCCTCTGTCGATTTTCTGCATCATGAAAATCCTCCGATATGGGCATGGGTTGAACCCGCAACCTTACGTGCAGGATGACAGCGACAAACTAATCACGTCACCCAGATGGCTATCTGGCCAAACTTATTAAAATTATTTTGATAAAATAAAAATGAATTTTCAAAATAATTTCAAAAACTTCTAGGAAAGTTTTTAATGTAATTATGCTTTGTATAAAAGGGAAATCAGTTCATAACTTTCCTGAAACTCAAAATTTCAAAAATGCATCTTTTCCTCAAGAAAGCTTTATTTTTATAATCCTGTACATAAATTCTGTTAAAATTATACATTATTTATTCCAGTGGACTAATTTAAGTTTATAATAAGCTATAGGCAGAATATATTTCAAACTATGATACGTTTAATTGCAATAATGTTAACAAAAAAAATTCAAAAGAGATATTTATCTATAAATGAACCATCTACTTTTTACTGTGGCAGATACCATTCAATTACCTTTAACTATTCGAAACTACTTAAGTTTATATAGGCTCTATTTCTCCCTCCCCAAAACTCCATACGTTAAAGGTTTTGTGTTAGAGTATTCAATAGGAATAGTAACTCGTATAACTTTGTTGAATTTGGTAGACATGTTACTTGAATGAGCTTTGTACTTCACTTCTGTATTCAATTTGGATTCTAACACATTTTGTGGAAATCAAATGCATATAAATGGAATGTTTTATTGTGATTGAATTTAACTTTCATAGAAACAAATAACAAAAATGAGAAATTTAAATTTTTAAATGCTCTAATACTTCATTTTAAGGTATCCGACTACTTGCGGCAACTTTTTTTTTTTAAAAAAATGAAGATATGGGAAACTTATTGTTGTTTTTCTATATTTTAGATACATTTTAAGAAAAATATGCTAAAATTAAGAAGATAAAAAGAAATTATTATTACTAAAATGGGAAAAAATTGATAAAAATTTACAAAAAAAATAACATAAACACGGCCCATTCTGTACCAAAAGTTCCTTAACAAATTTTCAATTTTTCAATTCTGTTTCTATGATATTCATTTTTGAAATGACCTTCAGGATAAGAAATATTGTAATTTTTGCAAAAACAAGAGCACTTTATCTTAGTTATTATATGAAATTGCTTAAAATAACAGTGATTATATTAACATAAGAAACTGTAAATTTTGTAATAAAACAGTGATTGATAAATCTGATGTTTAAAACACTTCTACTGTTATACAAAACATACACAAAAAATTTCTATTTTCAAAAAACTTTTTAGCAATCGCTGCCCCCCCCCCCCGTTTGAGCATTTTCAATAAAACACATTTCAAGTAAAACACATTTCAAGTAAAACACGTTTTAAAGTATGACATATATCTTGCTTAAAGTAATGGCATCTGGTCTTACTAAAACACTTATAATTTTTGTTTTAGTGAACGGAAATTAATAAACTTGGTATTTTTATAAAGCTAATAAGATGGCTTATGAAATAAAATCATAGTCAATTTTTGGCAAAATTAACAATTTTACGGTAGTCAGATACCTTAAAATACTTTTGATTTTTGCTAGTTAAAGCCTTGAGTATCATTATTAATGCTCAAATGTGCATTAATAATGATAAAATTTCTCAAGATAAATCTTTTTTTATAATACAGGTTTTTTTATGTTATACTAATGGAGAAATTTCTTTTCAATCTACTGCCGTTGTAGGTCGGGCATTATATAAGAAAAGTCCATTTTAGATTATTTCGTTTCATATAATTAAAGCGTAAGTTATTTTTAAAGATTTTTCATTGAAAAATGTATACTTACTTCAAACCCTTGTGCTCTTTTTAGATTTCATAGAAATAAAATCAATAATGCAAGTAAAACTAATACACATATTCCCCTCATTAAAATGAAATTATGTTTTGTTGTTAATTTAGAATAAACTATTTGGGAAATATACGAGTCATTTTTATGGTTTGTATAGTGAAGTTTAAATTATAGCAAATAATCCAGTAAGATGCCTTTGAAATCGAAACAAAACACAAAAAAATCTGTTTGTAAAAGCAAAAATATGTTTCTTGTTTAAAATTAGACTTCGTTCAGAAGACTGCGCTTGATAATTCAAGTAATCACTGTATCAACCCTTGATTCCAAATTTGAAATTTTCAGAGTACTAAAAATATTTCATTATGATAATTAAATTTGATATTTATTTTAAAAAATTTTATAATTACGAGAAGTTTGTTTTGCAATCAGTACAGGCCCTTATTGCATTCAAAATGTCATGTAACTACTATGAGAGCTTTTTAAGAATCTTTGAATACAATATTTATGTACAGTCTGCATTAGTTCAAGCTTGGAAGACTGTCTTGTGTGATTATGAATTACTTTTATAGTTACTGTTTTCTTTCAATGATTCATATCCATAGCATAAATACAGTAGAAAATCATTCAAAAATCGAAATTAACTAATTTTTTATAAAATGTTATTTCTTTTTTTTTTCAATTTCTACTATAAGTTCACTCTCTCCCTATATATATATAAATTTATTTATTTATATATATATCTTGTTCAAATTTTCAATCATTAATAAAATACTTTCTCTATTCATCCAATCAAGTTAAAATAAATTATTTTAAAGTTGTAGTAGATGACACTTGATGTTAATACAGTTTTTTCAAATATTAATTCATTAATAACCGGTTAATTAGTTAAATTAATTATCGGCTGTCGACGCCAACTTATATTTCTCTCCATTGTTGTAACAATGTAATTGTGGTGGTGGTAGGACTAATCCCCATCTGGTCTAGTTTCACTAGACCAGATCCATGAGTCCATAAATCTTAACTAAGTCTAAGAACAGCAGGGGTGAAGCAATAGCCTCCTCACATGAAAACCCCAGACATTGCAGAATGTGCTGAGGAGAAAAGAACTGATCTTACATTTGGTGCAAATTGGGAAGCTTCTTTTGCCACCTTCAAAATTCATGCACCTCAGGTTACCAATCGAAAATCGCGAGAATGCCTTGTGATACGATCTGGATTCCTTGAATGATATGGTGGATCCAGGATGTCTTTAAAAATACCATGGGTGTACAGGAGGGACAACCCAAGTTCTACATATTAATTATTTAGCCCTGGAGTAGATCTTGGTTGAAGTAAGGACTATGTGGTCTTCCAGGTC
Source organism: Trichonephila clavata (assembly GCA_019973975.1). Classification (NCBI taxonomy): domain Eukaryota; kingdom Metazoa; phylum Arthropoda; class Arachnida; order Araneae; family Nephilidae; genus Trichonephila; species Trichonephila clavata. Next base: position 10,600 of record BMAO01031671.1, read on the forward strand.
CACAGGATCACTGGCTGCCGCCTTCGCAAGATCGTCCACTTCTTCGTTTCCGGGCAGGCCTACATGAGAAGGGACCCGCTGTAGATGGATAGGATGCCTATCTGAAAGCTGTTTAAAAAGGATTAGAATACTTCTGGTGCTGTCACCGATGGATGGCCAATTCGATAAATGTTGGATGGAAGATCGGCTGTCTGTCAGGATCCAAATTTCAGAAAAAGCTTGGCCTTGTATGTTGTTAATTAATGAAAGACCACACATGATAGCTATTAGCTCCGTTCTGAAGACAGAAGCGTAATCAGCATTTCTTCTCTGAATTTTGATGATTCAACCAGGTAGTTCAATCAAAACTCCACTGCCAGTAGTGTTTGTTTCTCCCTTACTGCCATAAGTATAGATCTTCACTGCATACAGTGGAATCCCATCAATCTCTTTCAGAGCCAATTGTTTAAGAAGTTCGGGGTGGTCAGATATTTTATTGACATTGGTCCTTAAATTAGTATAGAACGTGACCCCCTGGAGTCCAAGAACAGGGTTGATAAAGGAAGTCAGGCAGTGGTGCTCCTCATTAAAATTTAGGTATTGTGCAAGTGCTTGGAAGAAGGGACTATTACGTTTCAACCTTTGATTATCTGTCCAATGTCTTAAGTATTGAGAGGTTCTGTGTTGATCACCAGATCTGAGCATTTTGTTGAAATACTTGGTCAAGCAATAGCTTCTTCTCATATCTAAAGGCTGAAGGTCGTACTCATGTAGAACTAAGTTATTAGGACAGCTGTTACGAAGACCTGCGATGATTTGAGCAGCACTCAGCTGTATTCTTTCAAGTTTCTTAAGGTTATAATCAGAGGCACTAAAGAAAATGGCAGAACCAAACTCCGAAATAGGCCTGATTAAGTTAGTATAGGTAATTTTCAGAGTAGTGACTTTTGTACCCAAATCACGCCCAGAGATGTATTTTAATATATTTAGACGTTTTTTACTTTTTCTAACAAAATCCTCTATATGCCGATTGCAAAGGATTTCTTGGCCTAAGGTAAAACCTAGATATTTAGGATGTTTTACGTATGAGAGTTTTTGATCTTTTATAAAAACAGTTGGTTGATATTTATGTAGATGTCTATTGGTGGTGAAGAAACTAGTCACGGACTTCGTGAGATTAAAGGATAATTTGTGGTCAGTCACAAAGTCATTAACTCTGCTTAGGCACTGTGATAGATTAGCCTCAATAGACGGTACGTCATGACTCGAGTTCCAAAGGACAATATCATCTGCAAGTAAACCAATACTGCTACTCTCAGTAATCACCTTTCTCACTCCAGCCATAAACATAGAGAAGGGCCTAGGACAGAGTACTGATCCTTGTGGAACTCCTTCACTGAGTTTAAAGTCCTTGGAAAGAGTTTTATTATACTTAACTCGAATAACTCTAGAATTCAAAAAATCGGAGATCCATGGCAGAACTCTCCCTTTTATACCAAATATATTAAACATTTTAAGAATGAGCTTGTTTCTACAGACCGTTTCGAAAGCTTTAGATAAATCTAAAAATGCTGCTACTGTATGATTGGTTGATTTTAAATTTTGGGCATCTCTGACACATTGGCAAAAGTACAGAATCTGATCTTCTATACTATGTCCTCTCCTAAATCCATATTGCTCCCGTAGAAGCAGATTATTGCTGTCTAGAAAGAAGGTGAGTTTTCTTAGCATCATTCTTTCCATGATTTTACATGGTATACTTGTCAAAGCAATCTGCCGATAACTCTCAGGGGAACTAAGTACCTTGCCGGTTTCCTAATGGGGATGATAGTCGCTCTTTTCCACTCTTGAGGCAGTCAGCCACATTTCCAAGATTAATTAAATATATCCAGCAGACGTTGAGTGCCGCTCGGACCAAGATGAGCAGTCATAATCCCGTGAATGTTATCTGGTCCCGGTGATTTTTTTCTAATCGAGAGCATTTAAGGCTAAGAATAATTCTTGCATAGAGAAGTCGGCCAAGAAGACTGGATCACCAAGATTTGAGCTACGACATTGTGTATAGCCAATTTTGCCTGTCTTTCAGTCATCAGCATTTTTAAAAGTCAGTCTACTCATTTTCTGATAATGGCTACCTAGGATATTAGCAGTAGCTCTTTCATCATTTAGAGGGAAGCCATCCACAGTCAAAATGATGCTGCAGACCTCCCCTTGAGGTTGGTATGTTGGTTGTTCGTTGTTGGTATGTTTGAATTTTTGAGAGAGAGAGAGAGAAACATTCTGTCTCTTCTGTCAACTAGAGGCCGTAGACAAGGGCCATTGTGCATGTAGGTAGCTTTAAAACGCTCGTAATTCCCCCTAGGGATGGTTTTCTTTGCATTACGAATTACAACTTCCTTGAAAGTGAGCCAGTTTTCGTTCAGTTGATAAGAAAGCTGGAGTGAGGTAAAGTCTTTTTCTGTAAGTTTAGCAAATGCTTGCCAATCAGCTTTTACCGAAATTCCATAACGTTTCTCTTGAAAGAATGCTCTTCTGGGATTTTTCAAGTTCAATTTTGATGGGGAGATGATTACTTCCTATGTTGCCCAAGACGGACCAGTTACAGAAAGGAAGACATCCGTACCAGCAAAAGCAATATCAAGAGCTTCAGCAGTATTGTAGCTAAAGGAGTGGTGTGTTGGGGAGCCATCATTGAGGAAGAAAAGATGTCTGTCGTCAGCTGCATTAAGGAGGTCACAGCCTCTACTGTTGTTTACAGAACATCCCCGGAGGTATGTTTAGCATTGAGGTCTCAGATGAAAAGACTTGATACATTGGCTGCTGCTAGATCTAAGAAAGAATCAGGCAAACAACCTTGATTTGGAGGGTGATACATATTAAATATATTCAATTTATGTTTTCCCCAGAAAATAGAAACACCCTGAATTTCTAAATCTGTTCTCGTGTGTGGTTTAACTATATTTTGATATTTTACATCCCTGATTAAGAGTGCAAGACCACCGCCACCTCCAGTGGGTCTGTCCAAACGATTTATGTGGAACCCTTTGATGTTCAATTTCATTTGTTCTTTAATCTTGGTTTCCTGGATTGCAATAATCTGGGCATTATGAATATCGGCGAGTTCCAGAAGCTAGTTCAATTTCACCTTCATGGAATAGGTAGACAGTCCATTCATATTGGCCTGAAGTATTCTCAGCGATTACGTGGAGACCGGAACTTTCTTTTTGCTCTTAGCCCTCTGCCTACACTCAGAACGCGCCCCTTATTAACCTGCACGAAGGGCAATGCAGTATGAATAGCTATAGAATCAAGATTTATGTTAAAGGGTAATTTGACAGCTTCTGTTGGTCTGAAACCCTGGAGCACCTTGGCAAGATATTAGCATCATAGGTAGTAGACTGACTTCACTCCTTCACCTGCAGACCTTAGTTGAGCATAGTGGAACAGCCTTCACGCCTTGGGTGACCCTGCCAGGAAATTACTCTCAAGACATACATCACCCGTTCGGCCCAGGAACACCCCCTCGCAGGCTAAAAAGCACACTTTGAGGTGGTTGCAGGACTTGAGGGGGACAATGTAATTGTTAAAACAATGACAAAAGTTGGCGTCGATAACCGGTTTTTCAGCCAAACTAACCATTGTTACAACAATGCAGTCAAATGCTCTTTTTTCAATTCCTGCTATTAGTTCACTCTCTCCATATATATATATATATATATATATATATATATATATATATCTTGCTGAAATTTTCAATCGTTAATAAAATACTTTCTATTCATCCAATTAAAGTCAGAATTAACTTTAAAAAGTTTTTTATATTACTTATTGTTGTTAAAAAGTACTATTTATAACAATGCAGAAAATATGTCAAGTTCATTGTTTTTGATGAGGTTACAATGACTTCCTTCAACTTTTTAATAAAATCGTAGGTGGAATTGAGACCTTTTTAAGGTATTTTAATTTCTTCGGAATAATTATTTTGAGTTTTCAAAATGAGTAATGGCTTCATCTGAATTAGCTCGTCTTCACATGAGGAGACTTATAAACTAAGTAAAAGTTTTTCCCAACCTGTTACTCTCTCAGTATCAAATGGAAAGACAAAATATTAAGTGGCATGAAGTTAAAACAAATCAATAGATCAGAGGTAGACAGACTTTTAAATGTTATGGTTTACTTCTAATGTTTTCAGGTTATTGCGTTCCATCCTATGGCGCAGATGTGATAAGCTAAAAAAAGCTCAAAAATTTTTTTTTCATAATAAACACAGAATATACGTACTTACCTATATAACTACAATAAAAAAAACTTACTCATTTAAAACCACGTTTTAAGCAAAACACAAGATTATAACATAATAATTATACCCACAAATTTAATAATATAAAATGATACATTTATTATCAAACAATTCAAAATAAATCAGTTTTATTTAAAGATAATTCTCGCAGTTATAGTCTCAGTAGAAGACTTAATTAGTCTACGTACTATCCACCCCAATCTTGAATATCTGAGTATATTACTAACTGCTGATCTTGCACTGGATTCTAAGTGGTCGTCTGTGAAACGGAAGTGATATGTCATCGTAATTATATTCATCGTTGAAAATGCAGATTCACACAGATAGGTAGAGCAAAAGAACGATGTTAAATGAATTGCAGCCTTTTTTTAAATTAGGATACTTTACTTCATATATTAGATTCCAAAAGTTATTCTTTTAAAATTACGTCATTTTGAAGTATAAAAACTCAAGAGATAAAGAGAACATGTAACGTATTTTAAGTTATCAACATTGCCAAATGGATAACACTTGAATGCCACTCTATTGGTTTCTAGTCTAGTTAATTCTTGAAAATGGCTCTTAAATTCGGAGTGCACTTTTATTACTGCATCATAATACATTTCTTTGCTAATGTACCCCAATTTTAACCAACTCTTCATAAATATTTTTGAAATTTTTTTAATTCTTCATTAACTAAAAATATATAATAGTCTTAACTTTTTTGAAAGTATTAACAAATTCAATAAATTATATTATTGTTTGATTTTTCCCTTGCAATTTTAAGTTCAGTTCATTAAGTTTTATATCAAAAATAAAATCTAAAGACATCAACCAAACATCATCACTAAGTTCAACGCATGCTTCATCTTTTGATTTCAAATAACTTTTACCTCCTGTAGTTGGTCCCTGAGTCATTTTAAGAAAATGTTCCAACTTTACCAACGAGCATCTGCATGATATAACATTTCTTCGTAATCAGATTCGTGTTCTTAGAGTGGCGTCCCAAACATTCTTCTCAGAAGACTTCTTCCTCGTAACTAAGCTCACAATCTTAATGAAGATGCGTATTTAGAAGGTTACAATAGAGGTCTTGTTAGTGAATAATGCAATTACAAGTTTAGAAATGCTATAAGTCATCGTCTCTGATACACATAGCCAGAAATCCATTGACTGTGCCAGTCATTGATGGGTTCTTCAACACTTGTCTTCGATGCAACTTTATAAAGCTGATTTTTTTCTTCGCTATGTATTTTTTTAAAAACGCAGTAAGCATTTTCGCTTCGTGTTTTCTTCTTTAGAAGTAATTATTAATAATTCTCCTTTCACATTCATATTCTTAAAAATCATTCTTACGTAAAAATGCAAAGTAGGTAAAAATTCGATTAGCTGATCAGCCAAATCAGAATTTATCATTACTGTACGGCGCGTGACAGATCTACACGAAAATTGCACGTCTTTAATTGCAGAAATACGAGTAATTTCATTTTTGTTCTTGAATGAATCAAATAATGAATCACTGACTTTCAGAAATGCTTTTTTTTATCATTTCTCCATCTTCTAAGGGTTTATTATGTTTTTCTAACACACACTCGCACGAAAAGATGCGACTGTTGAAGCTTAGATATAGTATTGGGTTTAACGAAGCATGATTGTTGTCCTATTAATTGTGATTTAAATTATTTTTATTTTTATTTACGCAATTCGCTTTTTAATGGAAAACCTGTATCAAAACTTTCATGCCCACTTTTGAAATGCCTTTCAACATTTCCTCTTTTTGGAAGTGCCACACTTGCATGACATATATAACACAAGACCATTAAAAAGAAAAACTGATACTTGTTTCCGACATTTATTACTTTTACTACAAAAACACAAGTAACATAAAATCTTCAAGTTGAATGTTTGAACAACCATGAGCGATTGCTAGACCATGGGTATAGACGTTTTCAATGCAGCGAACATACGTGAACCGATGAATCTATAACCGATATATAAACTTAACACATTCTCTGTTGGGGGAGCAACGTTTATTTTCCCCTTTTGTCAGCGTGTGAGAGTAAACCCATTTCTACGGCTGGCATCACTTTGATCACATTTCCCCTCTATAGTCACAGATATTGTGAGAGAATGTGCTCAGCGTCATCATGCGCTTCAAGTAATAGTACATGCGTTATTGACACATAATTGCTTGCATTGTGAAGAACCGATACATTATTCCAGCTGACGTTGTTATTCCACAAATATATTTCTTTAAGTATGAACATCGTATTTGAAAGCGTCCACCTAAAAATGTCTTGGCTGTCCACCTGTTAATTGCGATCGTCTTAATGCCCTCCTCGGCTATAGACGCTTACACACTGAACATGACTAACATGCATTCATAAATTCCCTAAAATTGTTAAAAAGTGGAAAATTTCATTTAATCCTATGTTAACTTCAACATATTATTAGGATAGTGAAGCAAAAGAGTGAGAGAGAGAATGAAAGGTTCTTCAAACATAAAAACTTTTACTTTAAGCTTTCTATTTTTGGTAATATAAAGAATATATACTATACTGTTCGAATTAATTGGGACAAATGGTAAAAAAAAACAATTTTTTCTAAAACCCTTGCTTTTAATCATTTCCTACATTAAGCAGACTAAAAATTCTTTATATTAGTACAAAATATGTCCTCCTGTAGCAGAAATGACTTCTTAAACTCGTCTTGGTATTGACTCCACTAGTGCAGCGCACATGTTCTTAACTTCATCATAGTGGAACCACACTTGTATAGCACTTGTATAGCATTCTTGAAAATATGTCATAAATTCTCAATAAGAATTAGGTCTGGTGAATTGCCAGGTCAATTATAAGAACTTTTATTTTATTTTTCCGCATAAAAGTCTGGACCAATATCGAATTGAGACAGGAAGCCAAATCATGTTGAAATGTTCCGTCAAATGTTTTCATGGATGGAACAATTCTACTGCGTAATATTTCTACGCATTTGAAATAATTCGTCATTCCTTTTAAGAGAACTATGCTTCCAGTGCCATTTATTGTGAAAAATTCCCAAAAAATCTGCTAAGAAGGGAGTTTTACAGTCTGTTGGATATGGTCTGGCAGCCGAGTTTCAAACTTCACCTCGTCTAGCTTCATTTGATTTGTATCCCTGCACAAATAAATGCATTTCATCACTGAAACCCACCTTCTTCATGTCGTTAACAGTTCAGAATCGGTATTTTTGGTCTATGCTAAATGTGTTTTCATCGTTTTCTGTGTTAGAAATTGCTTTTTACATCTTATGGCTAACTTCCAGAATCCTTTTCTGTACAGTTGAGGTACTTACTTCAACACCATAATCCAATAAATCCCTTCTAAGGTCTGTGCTTGCCTTGCTTTAATTTATTTTGCTATTTTTTGTTAGAATTTTATCAGTTCTTGAAGTAATTTTCCGTCTAAACCCACAGCTTTCTTTCCTTTTGGAGACGATGATCGGAATCTTGAAATGTTCTTAAAATCATTGAAACGCTTCATTTGCCTACACCAACTACCATAGCTATATATCTCACAGTCATATAGAAGTGTGTTCATTAAGAGAGATTATCTTAGAACACTTCCTCGGAGTAATATCCATCTCTGGACAAGCAAAAGTAAAACGTGTTACTTGGAACGCAAAATTATAACCACCAGCTACCACACTAAAAGGATTAAAACTGAACCACTAATGTATTAAAACCAATCAAACGAGTAAGTTATATGTATGTAGTCAAAGGCAACAGATATAACGATTTGAGGTGATTCGGTACATAATTAGAAATCAGACAAGAAAAAATATTTGTCCCAATTAATTCGAACAGTATAGTATATATATCCTGCTAATTATATAATTATACGCAACTAATTTTCTAGTAAAATGCTGAGTAAACATTTTCTAAATAATTATGATCTTTAAAATATTTAAATTCAAAAATAGAGAAACTCTAATATACATATATAATTGTATTTTCCTCTATAATAAAAAAAAATTTTTAACTTTATAAATATTATATCCACGCATATTTTAATGCTAAATTTCACACACAAAAAATTCAATTGAATTCCGTAATGTTATAAATGGGAATGCTGTTTTGCCAAATCTGGGAGAATTTTCAATTCACTCTACAGAATATTTATATATGATCCTTAAGAAACAACTAGCATTACAAGCACCCTCAGTACAATTAAGTCCATAAAGAATAATAAGATTAATATTGCATACGTTGTTTTGATTTTTAGAACATTTTCAATTCATTAGATCTTGATAACAAAAAATTATTTTGCTTATGCTCGATAAATATTATTTAAATCAGCGTTTCCTAATCGAGGTCCTCATGGAACCCCAAAGATTTATATAGGCTTTATGGAAATTTACAAGAAAAATTTTGCTTCGTAGGTGGTGAATAATATTAAAAAAGAAAAGATTCAAAATAAAATATTTAAAAAATAACTGTATAATAATAAAAAAAATTCGCAGTTAGAAAAGACTCTTATATTCTGCAAACATTTTTAGCTAACGGAAAATAAAAATTTTCATCCACATGGAATTCTCATAGAGAAAATTATTTAAGCACCAATTAACTAACAAAAGTTTGTCAGAAAAAGATAATCTAACTTTTTCTATAGTGAGTAATTGGCATCATTATGGCAAAATTTATTGCTCGTGTAACGTTATCGCTCATGTGAATTATGTTCGCATAAGTACATACAAGAAGTGGCGACTCCTACTGCAAGCACTGTTGCAGTTGAAAACCCTCAAAAAATAAAACAAGAATGTTCACTGTTGGTCTCTTTTAGAAAAAATGCATTCTAATTTAATTTTATTATTATTTTGTAATGTAATTATTACATTGAAAATGTTTAATTATCTTTTAACATCATACAAATAAATATTTCATTAGGGAATTTTCTACAGAGTTTAATTTTATTAGCTTTTATTATCCTATAAATAAATATTTCATTAAGGGACCTTTTATGTACTTGTAGGGCATAGGTTCCCAAACCTTTTTGAACTGGCGCCCCCTTTTCTTATGAATATATTGATACCGGCCCCTCCCATTTTAGAGAAATAAGAGTATACTTAACACATGGTGAAAACAAGAGTTAAATTTTTAAAAACGTTTTATTACGAATAAAAATATTTTTTAATTTAATTTTTTTCTAAAGCCCAGTTTTTTTACTCGCGAATCTGAAATACCTACTACCACAAATATATTTAAATGTGCAATATTATATATTTTAGTCATAGATTGAAATTGAAATTGTTGGAATTGAAACGAAACTGAATTTCTTCTTCATTTAAAAGAGTGGAATAAAAGTTTTAGCTACCTGTTATAAAGACAGGCAGGAGTTTTGATGATACGAGTAATTCATAATAAACTATTCTTTCAAAATAAATATAAGTTGACAATTTCCGCCATTAAAGGATCACACGTTAATTTCTGTAAAACATATTTAATTTAACACTACGTAATGAAATGTAGGGGACGAAACATTTTTCCCTACTTCTCACAGACAAAAACAACGCGTACACTGCAAAATATAGGAATTTTCGTACATGTGATATAGAAATGATTTAAATACTTACAATCAACATAAGGTAAACAGTATTAAAGTTTGCTTTTGTTAGTACATAATCAGCGTGTTTTTTTTTAGTCTTTTTTAGACTATATTTGGTTAATCTGCCCTAGCCCCTCCATGAGATCTAAATTCCCTCCTAATTTTCTATGGGTCTTTTACTGCCCCCCAGAAAGCCTCAAATGCCCACAAGGGGGCGATATCACCCCCGTTGAGAACCTATGTTGTAGGGGATTCCACATGTACTGTAAATTTTGTATTCAGGAGTTCCATAGTCAAAAAAGTTTGTGATCCCTTTATTTCAATGGTACGCTTTATTTTATAAAGTACATTTAAGATAATTGAACTAATTGAAGTAAAAATATTTTTCTTAGGATTTTTATTTAAAATATCTTTTTTTGTCTTCAACAAATTGTACAATGCCTTAATAACGACTCTAAGGCCTACTGCAATATACTCCGTCGGATTGCTTACAAGTTACTGTGTTAAAGATCTTTACGTAGTCTCTTACAATGATTTTAAAATATCATTTAGTTTTCGAAATCAAAATAAATCGCTAAATGCTAAATCAGAAAAATACGCTGGGGGATTTAAAAAACAGACATTTTCTGCCAAAAATCGTCGTGTCTTTACAGCTGTGACTGAGAGCTGTACTCATGCATCTAACACCTATTGTTTTCATCCCGATATTATAAACTAATGCAAAAATTCTGGCCATCAAACACTTTAAAACACTTAAATAATACTCATCATAAATAGTTTGCCCTCCCGAAATAGTGTGGAAAATAAATACCGTAGCTATCGAAGAATGCGTTCATGATCATTGGTTTGATTTTTGATGAATTTTTCTTGTTTTTGTTTGTCCAAACATCGTTAGTACCATTTAAAAAAGACATTAGATCTGTAACTGTCTCGTCTGCATGCCTAAAGGTGTATAAGGATTGGAAGGAACACTAGCCATAGTTCAAAAAAATAAACTAATTTATTCACAATATTAATCCTACACAAATTCAATCGATCCAGTCTAAGAGATGCTCCCAATTAATCACTATGCAGACAATAAACGAGGTAAGCGAGATATGAGAAAACTTAAAAAACCACACTTACTCAAGGCGATAACTTTGACTTCTTAGCTATTTAATCTGGACTTAATCCCAGTGACAATTCGTCACCTTAAGTAATTCAATCATCAATTATTAAATATCCACGATTCGCATTCAACTTGATTAATCTCTTCTCTGATAGCACTCTATTTTATCTCTCTCTCTCTCTCTCTCTCTAACCTGAAAACCTAGACTATATATAGTAGTCTTAATTAACATAATCGCGTTTTCTTCTTCGAAGCGGAGTTTTATAATAAAATAATTTTTAAGCCCAGAAATTCCCCAAAAAGACTATTAGTAGAAGGAGCTCAGATAGAACCATCACAGATCTACTTAAACAGAACTCGCCATTCGATTGCATTTTTTCCAAGTTTTGCTTGAAATTCAATTACCGCTTTTTCTTTCATCTTAAAAAGGCAGCAGTAATTGATTAGGCATGGCTCAAACTCGTGACCGGCGTCGCATTAAGTCCTATTATGACTAGAAATAAACCGAGTAGAAGAGATGATATCCGTTAAATCTGTGGAGCTCAAAATCCTCACGTTAGCTCAATTTGGAAGTTTGGAGAGTGGAGTGCCATCTCTGATATCATCCTTGATGCTTGACCAAGGTTCTGAATTACCTTCTCCGCCTCACCAATAGCTCTCGTGCTGCCTTAGAGTGTGACGTTAGTAAGAATCAAATCAAATTTATCCTAAAAATTCATCATGAAACAAATTAAACTTCTTTTAAGAAAAATACGCATAGTTGCATTAAGCTTTCGGCATAAGTTAGCTAATAGATAAGATGTATTACGCATGCGCTGGATAACTCAAATAGCGCAAATGTAGCCTGATATATCCAGTGCTTAATCTTAAAAATTCTTTGACGCCATGTGTATCAATTTACTATTCTTGAAGATAATAATACACGAGATAAGAAAATAAGGGTTTTTTGGGAAAATGTGAGATTTGCTTAAATTTCACTTTCATCAAAATTTAAAATCCCCTGACGTTTTAATTTAGCAGTGCATAATATTATATGAAACATATATCAGTAATTTCTTTTGAATGTTATGTTAATTATTTTATCTTTTCATCTTTAATTTCTCACATTGTGTAGCAGAGTGTATTTTACACATACTAAAAATTTTCTGAAAGTTGATGTCAGATTAGAATAAATGCCAAGGAAAGAGTTCTTGAATACCCGAAAATTTTCACTAAAATTTTACATAAATATTGTTTTAAATTTTCACATGTAAAAAATACTCGTAGGTTTCCCTAAGCAATTGAGACGCTAAGGAAAATGCTTAATTCAATTTTTTTTCTCGAATCTATAATATTCTCCCCATAATTATTATTACTCTTGGTCTGGGTGATATATAAATCCATCAGAAAAGAAAAAGGAATTCGCAACTTCTCAAAAGCTTTAAAACATTTTTAAATTTCTCTCGGGAAAGTTAATTCTAAGCATAAATAATTTTAAAACATTCATTTTTTAATCAAATTATTTGCACTATTTTAAGAAAAGTAATTTGTATGCCTGAGATGAAAACTCTACTATTCAAAATTTCTTTCTCTCTCTTAACGTGAATTAATATCCAAATTTAATAAATTTTCACAGCGTGTCTTTTTATAGTATTCAAATTATTTTAAGTTACAAAATATTAAAAATAAAAATAACACCAATCAATATTTATAACTCTAATTATACTGTAACATAAATAGAAAACATTCAAAATATTTTAATTTTTTAATCAGAAACCTTTTATCATATAGCTCATTTTTAATATAAGAATTTAATCGGGTTTTTTCTCAAAATATATTTAGTATAAAAATGCCGTGCATAAAGAGATTCAATGCCGCTATTCATTTCATATATACTTTTAGTAAAAAAGTTACCGTGCTCTAATTTTTATTCATAGATTTAATATTCTTTCTCAGAATGTTTTATGAGAGGTTTTTATAAGACAAGCATTAAATTGTACCCTGTTTATCTATCTTATCTATTCTGCTTGAAATATAAATATTTTATTGGTTCCAAAAAAAGTTAAAAAAAGTAAGGCAGCGTGGAACATCTTATATAGTTAGTGTTCTCTTTTAAATGATGATATCAATTGATTTAAAAATTAATAACCCAAAATAATTTTTATGAAAAATAAAAATGTACAAATTATAACAGATTTTATATTAAATGCTTATTCTTTTCTCATACTATTTATTAAGTTTTGTATAACTTTAAAGAACACTGAAAAAATAATTATATTCAATACCAAATTTAATCAATTTTTAAAAAAACATATTGATTTCTGCTTTGGAAATATAGTATAGTGTAAAAATTATTCTTAAAATATTTTGCGAAATAAAAATTACAAACTTTTTTAAAATATTACATTTCCTGATATACATATTTCTATTTACAAAAAAGTAAAGAAGATAGGAGAATAGTAAAATTTAAAAACAGGTAACATAATTTGTTTATAAGTAGAAACATCATCGTTTGAGATTTATTTTTCGAATTTTGAAAGGATCAAAATTTTATATGTTGAGTTTTCTTTGCTGAAAAGAAATGTTCTATTTAAAGTCTCTCTTTCTGCTATATTTTTAACTATATATTATTTATAAATTTATACTTAGATCTTTTTTAACTCGTTTTCCTATGATATAGCATTATTTATTTTAATCCTTTTTAAGTGAATAAATTTGAAACCTAATTCAAAATTTTATTATTGAGTTTTGTTTAACGCTATTTACCTTCAGCCTTTACTGTCAATGAAATTTATTATTTTAAAATATTTTGTTTTCACACTTTTAAACATTGATTTTTAAACTACTTTTTTCAATACTGCCAAATAGCTTACAAAAACTACTCCAGAATTCTGATTCATTAATTGTGTCTTAAATTTTCTGTAATGGTGACTATAACAATCCCCAAATAGTAATCGTTTGTAAGAAAAATTGATAATGGGATCTTAAAATCTAAAACTGTTTATAGTCAACATCTCATTTGAAGTAATATGACGCTTAAATTATTAAAAAAGTACTTAAAATTATCAATATTAGAAAAAGTTGTATTATTCTTTACATAATTTTTTTTTTTAAATTCTTGCAAAAAGTCGTTTTCTTTTTTTGAAAATTGTGTAATCTTGGCATTTTCATATTTTCTTGATACAACATCAACGTTTCTTAAAACATTCTACTGAATATGGACAGTAGTAACAATGACTGTGTCTTTCCTCGTGATATAACTCTAGGCGACATTTTCCTAAGAATTTAATCCTGTTGTTTTCTAGAAAAAGAATGTATGTGTCACTCAACTCACACTAACAAAAATGTTTCACAGAAATTTTATTTTCTATAGCGCATTGCATTTTGTAAATCACATATACTAAATAACTCTGAGATAATATTTTGGCAAATAAGGAATATGAAAACAAATGATTAAAGATTTTATATGGAATATCTTATCAACTTTTCTAATTATTTCACTTATTTTTATTATCAGCAACTCTCAGCGAGAAATTGAATTTTTATTTATCATTGTGTATGCATTTTTTTGTGTTAAAATTTTAATTTGAAAAGGTCTAGTATTATTTATTGTTGTCGTGTGAATCTCAATTTTCAAAGGAATCTTAAACAAAATTGAATATTGCTAATCAATACAATTTAAATTTCTACCACTGGAACTGCTTTTATAACGTAATATTTTGATACTTTTTTTAATTAAAAATCTAAATTTCATAAGAATCTCCCCCAACTTTGAAATTATGTGTCTTCCAAAGAAGTATTAATAAACTTTTATGCGTGTAAAAAATATCGACATTTTAGCTACTTTGTATAACGTCGACACAAAAGTAAGTACAAAAAGACACGCTCGTGAAGTAACGCAAATTAATCATCATTTTTTGGCATTATATTCGTGACTAATTTTGTTCCATATCATTTTGCGATAACAGCAAGGCCAGTACCCACTACACAAATTTCAAATGACAATGACCACGCATGTTTTTTAATATTCATATCATGCTAGTAGTAGTAGGTAATTTGTTTGTCATTGAAGTATGTTTTTTTTTATTTTAAAACCCATTCTCGGCCTTGAATATCGTAATTCAACAGTATAGTTTATTGTTGCTTCGTTATAAATTACCCCGTCTACTCTTCCCTCTTAAAGTCTGCGTACACAAACGATCATCTTTCATATTCATGCAAAGATCGCTAATTAAATAAAGTCTTTCTGAATCAATACAACTTTTTATTGATTCCTCTAGCATCGTAAATTCAAATACTAGTATAAGCAATTATCACTGATTATTACATAAAATAATATAAACATTTATATAACTTGAGAACTACATAAATCGTGTGCGTCAAAAGCCTGAGTACACAAGAAAAAAACTACAACAGTGGATTTTTACTTAAAACTTTAATACCTTTTAAGTTATTCCGTTCTTTCTATAATTCTCTCAACATATTTTGCAGAGATTTAGCTAGCTTAATTGTCTCTTCCGTGGCTATTTTGTTCCATTCTTCTATTATGACAGATTTGAGCGTTTCCTTTTGAATGTCATTATGTACTCCTTGATTATCCATTCGAGTAAATCCCACAAATGGTGTATTGTGCTTAAGTCTGGGGGCTGAGAAGACTTACGGAATTGGTTTGGGACATGCTAGAACAGTCATGACTTTACAATGTAAGCTATTTGCTTGGTATCTTTGCCTTGCTGAAAGTAAAAATCATTACTCACAGTAAATTTCTTGGCACTTGCCCTGATATTTTACTTAAATAAGTTCAAGTAATCAATTTTGTACATTGTTGATTCAATAAATTCCAGATTACCAACCCAAAGACTTCCTATGCAACCCCAAACTATTATGATTCCTCCTTCATGTTTGATAATCAAAGAAAGAATCTCTTTCTTAAGATCTGAGCAAGAATTTTTACAGGTACATTTTTGTACTTTTGATACCAAAAATACAAAAATTACTTTCAAATTAATATATTACATTTTTCTAATAATTATGTGTCCTATTTAGGTGTTTTTGGCAAAGATCATTCTCTTGGCTCCGTTCACTCGAGAGATGAATAGCTTCTTGAGTGCAACTTGGCCATGATAGTAATCTTTTTTCAGTTCTATTTCGAATAATAGTTAAAGTCATATTTTTTTGCAATACCTCAACAAACCTTTTAGCTATTTACGAAGCTTGTAATAACCCTGCTCGAGCAGAGACTATTAATGTTTGGGGCTCAAGAAAATATCAGCCACAATCAGAATTTATTATTATTTCTAACTTAAATTGAAAATAACTTAGGATAGGAAATGCGACACTACTACCAAGTATAGGAGCAATTACACGGCAAAAAGAATACCCAATATTTGAGTTTACTTTACTTCACTTACTCCTGGAACTTGGATGCCTACGATCAAATTTACCTTAATTCCGTTCATAGTTATTTGACCTCCGGTCGTTATAATTAATCTCTATCTTATTGACTAAATCGTCGATTAGCAATCTTTGATCATTCAGCAATCACTCGTCGACTAACTCTCGACTATCTCCACTAACTAACTTCGCGTATCTAAAAATCAATGCTTAAATAGAACCCTTCATTTGAATAACTCAAATTTTCTTCTTCGGGAGAAAGTTTTCGATAGACAAACAGTTAAAAAGAAATAAATTTATCTCAAGAGGATTAGGGACAGGTTCACGGATTGACCTGTTATAAGTTTATAGTGTTGGATTTATTTTTACAGAGCGAATTACAAAGCAAAATTCTCGAGGTGACACTTCAGACGGGAGGCCGATCTTGACTTCAACGTTAAATTTATAGTTGATTTGTAGTTTATGTGAACACTTTTAGAATCAATGAGTGTCTCATATTAACAGTGTCAGCCAATTGATTTAAAAGATATCCCCCTTTTTTAAAGATCTAAGATTATCTTCCTTTCAGTAAAACATCGCGGAGTCTATTTACCTAACATGAAATCACACAAACATTCAAATCTCAAATTCCAAATAAATCGTTATAGAAACTTATAATTACTTAAAAACACGATTTAGTGTGATTATTTTACAATAAAAGATCTAATTTGTAAGTGTACGCAGACTTTTAGGACAGTTGGTTGGTGATTATTTGGTGGTCCTCTTGTTTTTTCATACTAAGGCGAATTTTGTAGTTGTTGTTTTAATAAGAAAGTTTTGAAGAATTCCTGAGAGATATGTTTATTTTATGAAGTGAGATTTTAATTATAATTATAGCATAAACACATAATATGATTGCCTGTATGCAGACTTTCGGGGCAAGTGTATGTTGTTTTGCTTGCATTGCCTTTTATCACCACATTTTATAAGCATCTACAGTAACAGAGCTTAGAAGTGTTCCTCATTTTTTTTTGTAGATGGGGCAAAGAATAGCTGAAATGTCCACATGACATGTGGTAAAAGTTATTAAAATCTATTAACACTTAGCATAAGACGCATGGATAGAGCTCTAGATTTACATAAATATTTCATATTGGCAACATCTTCTTAGATAAGGAAAATATATTTTAATGAGAAAACAATTATATTTATCTGTAAATTAGAGAAAATATATTTTTCTTATAACAGTTACTCTTTGGACTTGTTAATATACTTTTCAATAGAAGACAGCTCAGTACAGTTTGATTGATACACTTCCTTATTATTAGTAGACAAAAATGTAATAAATTTTCACAGATTTGATTATGCTTCTATTTAGCTTTTTCTATCCTCCTCTTAATATTCGTAACACTAGTTTTTAAAGCATTGTTTTTGTGCTTTTTTATGCTCTTATTCTTATAACTCTTATTCTTATATGCAGAAATTATTTTAAATGATTTCATTTTTTAAAGAAAAGAAAGTGTTTTTCAAAACAAAAAACATATTATGATGAAACTGATATAAGAAAATTAAGCCTTGTCCTTTTTGTGATACATTGTGTGTGTGTGTGTGTGTGTGTGTGTGTGTGTGTGTGTGTGTGGTGTGTGTGTGTGTGTGTGTGTGTGTGTGTGTGTGTGTGTGTGTGTGTGTGTGTGTGTGTGTGTGTGTGTGTGTGTGTGTGTGTGTGTGTGTGTGTGTGTGTGTGTGTGTGTGTGTGTGTGTGTGTGTGTGTGTGTGTGTGTGTGTGTGTGTGTGTGTGTGTGTGTGTGTGTGTTTTCTTATAAATTTTCCAGCTCTATAGACAATATGAATTTACTGAACTCTGGTACCTCACTCTCAAAACTCCAAAGAGTTCTTAGTTATCCCAATGGGAAGATTTTCAGCATCGACAGATTTCTTGTGTATCAGCTTTTCTCTACAGAGTTAACACAATGACAAAGGTAACCAGACTCGAAAAAATCTAAAGGCAAAATGAGTTAGTGATAAAGACCACTGAGCCTTTAGAAGTATTAAAATACAGGGTTAACGAAATTAAATTTCCACTACTCAGGCCTGGAAGCCGTTTTGCAAGTCCGAAGAGAAAACTGTTTGGGCAACAGATATTTTTCAGATGATGCCCTCGAGGTTTCTGAAATTAAAAAAGTTAGTTTAAAAAATAGCCACTAGATGGTGCAATGAGTTATTGTGTAAAGAAAGACTAACTGAGATCAAGAAACAGTGAAGGTCTTAATGAGTGGTCTTGCACAAAAAGAATGTAATGAGGACAATACACAATTACAATGTCCAACTTGCAAATTATTAAGAGTAATGCCCTTTTCTTAACGACATACTGGACTTAGCATGCAAATCAGTGCTTTAAAAACAGTCTGTGCACCATCATGTTCGACAACGCACTCCATTCTGAAAATCAAGCTTTCTATCACTGAACGGAGAGAGTCAACATGGATGTTGTTAATATGGCGGTGAATTCTGTTCTTCAAATCCAACACAGTTGCCAAACGCTCCCGGAAAAATTTATCTTTCAAAAAGGGGATACAGTTTACCGGGAGCCATCGTGTATGAATATGGTTTCTTGTAGGCAGTCTCGTTGCTGGAGAGTAGGAATTACGTAGTTCTGTAACATCTCACAATACTATTCCCCTTTAACAGAACAGATGGTAAGTTTTTGAGGGGTCTCTCATTCAAAAAATAGGGTCAGAGAGTGAATGAAGCAGAGAACCCGCACCATACGGCCCCCCTCCCCTTTCGCATCATGGTTTCTGTCATTCAGATGCGACAATTATGGCTATTCACTTGTCTATTAAAATGGAGTGGGCCTCGTCCGTCCACAGTATGTTCCATGGCCATGAATCATCGACTGCCGTTCTTACGAGAAATTCTAGCGCGAAGGTTTTGCGAGTACCTGGGTCGTGCGGTTCAGTTACTGAACCGCTTGAATTTTATACGGGTAGAAATTGAAAATTTTACGCATGATATGTCAGACTCTGGAGTAGGGCATATAAAGGGTTCGTAAAATTACTGGTACTTTGACAGTTCCGTAAAGCGATTCACTGCTTGCTTCCATGATCGCTGTAGAAATATCCTCTATGACGGCGATGTTGACTCTTTTCTTCTCGAATTTTACCACCATGTCCTTAAGAGAACGCTCCGACATCGGTCCAAGCCGTTGTTTCATGAGACGGTGAAACTCTCTGACAGCTGCCGTGTATTCTCCCTATTGCGGTAGTACAGCTTCACAAGAAGTGCTCTCTCGGGTAATGTCGGAATTCTGCAATGCTTATCTGATTGTGGCAAGAATATCTTCCTTTTATTGTGCGTGATAATTGCATATTTTGCTGAAATGTTCTGACTCACAGTGCTATCAATTGACAATTTTTTAAACTATTTTTTTATTTCAGAAACCTTGAGTGCATCATCTGAAATGTCTCTGTTGTCCAAATATTTTTTTTCTTCAGACTAGTAGAACGGCCTGCAGGGCCCTCTGAGTAACAGAAGTTTAATTTCGCCAACCAATTTTTTTAGAAAAATACCTTTATTTCAATTTGTATAACTATTTAGTTTTATACCTTTAAATGATACAGTCAATATCAACTCTCTTTTACATGAATAACTACCTAAAAAAGACAGAAATTTACCCTTTTTTTTCCTGCCTACTTTTCCTCAAACATTTAAGATAATCTGCGGCTTATAGGGTTAGTTTAAACACTTGAACTATGATACAACCAGACTGATAAAATAGAACAGAATAAAAACAAAAAGAGCAGAATCAGCAGGATTTAAATTCAAAACAAGATCAAGTTACAATCCAAAACATTCAAGAAACAAAGTTAAAATATTATGCAATATGTTCAAGAAAAACAAGATTTCAAGAAAGAAACTAAGTCTTACGTTATTTTGCTTGTGAAATCATTCTAAATCTTATGTATGAAGGTGAGTGTTGTCTATACAACATCCATTTGATGAAACAAAATCAATATGGATAAGTCAAAATAAGACGTTATATTCTGTAAATTCAGCGAATATTGTGACAGTGATAAGGACTGTCTGGGAGTAACGGAAATAGAAGATGAAAATCTCCTCCTCATATTGCATAAATATTTTGATATTTCATGATATTTTTATTTAAAAGAAATATTTTATGGTCCTACAAAATATATTTCTTATTTTTTAAATTTTCAATTCAGATTCTTGTCAATTTTGAAAACTTTTGTCGATTAGCCACAGATCTATATATTTTGGCTTGTAAAAAAATGCGTTTAAGTTCTTTTTCCGCTGATATTAAAAGATTAACTCGCACAAATTACTGATGAATTATTTTTATAAGCAATATCAATACTTTTTTGCATAAAACAATGAAACTCATATCCCAAACATTACATGCACTTTAACTAAACACAATATTATTAGCATATGATTTTTGAAAAAATGAAGTTTATGGCATTAAGATATCATTTATTCAGTATGAATATTTTTTCCTGCAATATAATATTTTACCTGTGAATTGCAGGATTATATCAATAAAGACTTTTTACAAATTAAATTGATGGTACAAAATTTAGAGGAATTTTTATCTTTTGCAAATATTTT
Source organism: Trichonephila clavata (assembly GCA_019973975.1). NCBI lineage: Eukaryota > Metazoa > Arthropoda > Arachnida > Araneae > Nephilidae > Trichonephila > Trichonephila clavata. The sequence goes on from BMAO01031671.1 coordinate 31,526, forward strand.
AATACTAATAGCTATTACCTTTAATAGAAATAATATACCTTTATTCTACTCAATTAAGAAATAACTAATAGTTTATTTTCCATTTAAAAAGACAGTAATGTCATATATTTAAAAAAGCCTTTCTTTTTGATGATCTAGTGTTTTAATTTTTTGTATTGCCAGGAATCGGCTCATAAATTAGGATAAAAGTAACAATTTAGTAAATATAGTAGTTAAGGCAATATGGTACCACCATCTTCACAATTTTTTTTTATTTTTAATATTTTATATTTGGTTTTAATTGTATTTTATAAAGGTTAATATTTAATAATAATTCCATAAAAAAAAATTTTATTTGTTGCAAAATGTTTGTAAAATTTAATTTTTTTTAATTTTTTAAAACATTTTTTAAATTTTTAAGGCTTTTTTAAATATGTCTCTTTTTTTTTCAAAACTTTTTTTCCAAGTACCTTATAATATACTACACAAAATTGTGCATGGGTTTTCTTATGCTGCTTCTCTTTAATTTTTTATTAATTTTTTTATAGTTAAACCTCCAAAAAATCTCAAAAAAAACATTAATTTTGATTTTGAAATTTTTTAGAAAAAGTACTAAACATATTAGAGCTAATTCCATGCACAGTTTTACAAAACATAAATTTCAGAACATGTATGAAAAATTTCAAACCCATACTTCAATTATCAAAAAAGCCTTAGGGTTTGTAATAATAGTATATGTACAAAAATTCAACATGGAGAAATATGAGTTTGAAGTTTTCATTCCATGAATAGCATGATATAATAATCATCGAATAGTCTGAAACTTTTATGAAATGTTAATTAGCTTATTTAAAACAGCTTACCATAAAAAATTGCACAAATGTAGAACAATTAAACATTATACTGCCATAATGAATATATAGAAGAAAACGAATGAAAGATCAATATTTCATAAAACTTTATCTTAATAATTATAAAAAAATAAATACTCACACTTCAAAGATAATTCCATACTCAGAGCTAATGCACAATATGTACAAAAGATGTTTATGTTTTTATTTTTTGTTTCCATGATTTTAAAAGCCTTCGCATGTTAAATATTGTACACGAATGAAAGCAAAATCAAATAGCAATTTATAGGTAAAATATAGAAAAATCTAAGAACTGCATATGTGCAATTGTTTAAATAAATATCTTAAAATATTTTAATAATAAAAGTGTTGAATTTCACAACATGGGATATAAATATATCACCAAAAACAAATACACTAGCTAGAAAAAGCATGCGTTCACACATAACAAATCATACAGCAAAGCTAAAATTTAAGAGAAGTATAATTGTTTTTCTAATAAAGTTTCACGAATTTGTTTACTACTATTTAAATATTGAGCATGCAAGAATTCGTTAATTTTGAATTAAAATTACGTAAAATAATGGAGGTTTTGTAGCAAAGCACACGAATAGTAGGCAGAAAAGTCTGTGTTCACTATTTGAATACTCTTGATTCCTGGAATTTTTATCAACAGGCGTTATAGGTTAACCGAATTTTTGCATTCAGTTGTCTAGCAAAATAGTTTAAGAAAGTTGTAACTCAATAATTTTAATGTTTTTGTGAGATGCGAAGCAATTCAAGAACATGGAAAATAAATGGAAGAAAATTAGTATCGGTGCGCTTAAAATCATGTGAAAATGTGGAAAGATGGAAAAAGTCGTCGGAATTTAACCAGATCCGTTGGATGGCAGTATTCATTTATCCAGCGTGTTATTTATAACTTTAAATCTACAGAAGCTTACTCATCCAAATCTCGTTCAGGTCGTCCATCTAAACTCATAATCAGTGAAAAATGAAGTATGATATCCGTAGTGAAAAAAAAATCCGCATTTGACTGCAACTCAAATAGCAACAGACATTCACAAGAAGTTTAAGGAAAACATTTGAGCGGATACTGCAAGAAAAATCTTGAAAAAGACCGGATACCGTAGTCGAATGGCTCATTAAAGTCTTACATTTCAAAGACCAACGGATAGCTTTTGTAAAAGAGCATATACATAAACCTCCAGAGTGCTGGAGAACTAAGATATTCTCCAAGAGAGAAAATTTTGTATCTTTGGCATAAAAGATCGTAAATTGGTATGCAGAAAACCTTGTAAGTGAGTGAGTGAATTATAACGTCGCATTAATTAGCAACACGAGGGCTTTTGGCGACGGTCCGCGTAATTTTGAACCATGGTCAAGTGACTCGGAAGACACCTGAGCTGGCACCCCCCTCTCCTAACTACCACACCACACCACGGGAGGACGTTTGAGCTCTCGACAGATTTAACGTGCATCGCTCCCTTACACGGCGGATCTTTAGTGGTACTTGGATCGGACTCATGACACGCTAGCCATAATCCAATGCCTAGACCACTTGGCCACCGTGGCCGCAGAAAACCTTGTACAGAGCTTCAAAAAGGGCATTTAGTACCAATGGTAAAGTACGGTAGAGTTGGAGTTTTAGTGTGGGGGTGCATGGGCGAGCAGTGTTGTTGGCAAGTTGGAGTATATCGAATCAAATATGAACAAATATGATTACCTTGATGTCCTAAAAACAATTTAAAGGAAAATGCCACCAAACTCGGCCTAGGATCGTCGTTTCATTTCCAACACAACAACGATCCTAAGCATACCACTGAGATTGTGAAGCTTTGGATCTTATACAATGTCCCAAATCAATTGCACATGCCCCCTCAGTCACCTGATCTGAATCCTACAAAATACCTATGGGATTTGTTAGAGCCTAGGATTCGTCAACACAATATATCTAGCAAGGATATGTTGAAGAGATGCTTAATAGATAAAGTCAGAAGACAAACACTGAAGAAACCACTAGACTTAATAATTCAATGCCGAAACGACTTCAGAAGGTTCTCTAAAGACGGAGTTATCCCAACCAGCTATTAAAAAGCTCATTATCCTTTTTAAATAACTTTTATTGTTAGTATTAAAACAATGAACGCAGACTTTTTCTACTTGATTATTGTTAGTATCGCTACAAACCTGTCCTTATTTTAAAAACTATGAAAGCAAACCGAGTTTACTTTAGTTATTCTCAATACTTGAAATGAACTAAATAAAATATAATTTTTTAAAAAATTCAAATTCCAGTTTTTTTAATTTTTTTCCCGTTGCTTATGTAAAATATAGTACGTGAACGCGCAGACTTTTTCTAGCAAGTGTATGTAAAAATGGGAGAGTTTTTCTATTCTTGCGAATTATATTTTTTATTATCTGACTTATCAAAATGAGATTTAGTGTTTGCGCTTTGGCAGAATTCGTTTTGAAGTTTTAATTTCATTCATAATAATATCATAAAAAGCACGCACAAATTTTAAATCTTGACCGAATCCATTTGGTCTTCAATAAACAATACACGAACTAGAATTTGTGCATGAATTGCACAATTCTTTCTTGAAATGATTTGTTACTGCATATATAATGTCAGTCTCATTTACGCGCGGTAGAAAAATATATAATTAATTCATTTTTATCAGGCTCTTTTCAAGCAGATAATCTGAAATGTGGGCGTGGTAGTTGCTGTCCAGCATCAAATATTGCCCCATAACTTGATTAAAAATGCAGGTAAAGCTTTGAAATTTTGCAGGCATGTTTATAAAGATTCGAGGTATCAAATAAGCCAATGAAAAAAAAAATTTCGGCAGTATAAGGATTTTAGGGTATCACATCGTCTTAATCAAGATAAAAAATAACAAATTATGAAAAGGTTACCTTAACATAGATAGCTAACATCATAATATCCTGGAGATAGTATTTGCGGTTATCCTAATGAGAGAGTTTCTCCACACCATTTATTATTAAAAGCAATTTTCTTTTTACATTCCAACGATAAAATGTCTTAATATATTCAAGAAAAGTATGGAAATGGGAATTTAATAAGGCAAATAATATGATTTAATTTTTATAAGGCTTAGAGTTTGATCACAATTATTTTCAGATTCATATTTGCAACTGATTTTATTAAAGAATTAATCACAGAAAAATGAAATTTTATCAGTTCTTAAGTAAAAGTTTATTTTTAATTTTCGGTGAAAACACGTATATCTTTAAGCTTAAAAAGTGTTTTACTAAAACTTAGTTTCTTTAAATATTAATAAACTTTTATGCAAAAACAAAGCAACTTTACATATTATCAACTCTTATGATCATCGGGCTTGGGTCTCGAAAATAGTATAAATTGAATGTACAAACTTGATTAGCCAAATCAAGTCATTTAACAGAATGCACAAATTTAAGAGGGTAGGTTTACGAAACAGGATCCGTATCTCAGTAATGTTAAAAATAGATATTTTTAAGGAACATTTATAAACATTCCATTGAATAAAAATTTCCAAATTTTTTTATTCAATATTCTTTGAACCGTAATACTAACTTTAATCGGAGATTTTATGGATAGGATGTCTAGTTATTTTTTTAAAAAATTATTTTTTGCACAAATCTGGTTTTCTTTTCAAAAACTATGAAATTTCATGATTTTTAATACTATAAATTAAATCAAAATATTTTTTGAAAAAAATCCCTTGAATAAAGTATGTATTAGGGTGTAATTATTAATTATGCAAAATTATAAGCTGTTAAATGCAGTAGTTTAGGAACAAATGTTTCTTATATGGTAAAAATGTTAGTTTTGAGAAAAATGGATTTTATAAAAAACAATTACTTGTAATTAGTGCATACCAGCTCCAAAGCTTGGATTATTATTTTTTTCTGATAAAATATCCTCTAATATACATTTCTTGTGCCTTCTTCTCACCCTTGTTTCTTTAGATTTTTGTAAAATGTCATAATTTGCTTTCCGTAGTCTCTCCCGATAAATTTCTTCCATTGATCGAGTTGGGTAAAATTCTGAAAATATACCTAACGTTGCATGAACATGACATTTAGTAATGCTACCTTTATTATAGGAGGCAATAGTTTCCAGTATTTCCAGTTTTTAATGTGCCGAATTGCACAAAAAGGTTTTTCGGTATCCGGGACCAGATTATGCTGTTTACACTCTCGTTACAATTTTGTGTCTTACCATGTAAACATTTGTCAAGGAGGTTAGGAGTAGATAATTCACTGGACACATCTTTGATACAAAAACAGATTCGTGCAAAAAATAATTTTAAAAAAAAATAACTAGACATCCTATCCATAAAATCTCTGATATAAATAGCATTATGGTTGAAAGAATATTCAGTAAAAAATTGGAGATTTTTATTCAATGGAATGTTTATAAATGTTCCTTAAAAATACCTATTTTTAGCATTACTGAGATATGGATCCTGTTTTGTGAACCTTCCCGCTTAAATGTGTGCATTCTGTTAAATGACTTCATTTGGCTAATCAAGTTCGTACCTACAATTTATACTATTTTCGAGACCCAAGCCCGATGATCATAAGAGTTGATAATATGTAAATTTGCTTTGCTTTTAAAAATAAAAAAATTCCTTATGCAAGAGGAGTCCATCCGTAACACATCTTCAAAAAGCTTTAAATCTTATTTAGTTGTTTGGTGATAACAGATTTTGTGAGAAACGTTTTTCTAACAGGCTTTGAAACGAATATAAGGTGATCAAAATATCTATCTGCTGTTATCTTGCAGTGAATCCTCTCGTGTTTTTAAGTATCCTCGGGGGAAAACTATCTCATTGATTCTTTAGTTTGAGAAAATCACGCAAAGAAGGAACTGTGATATGCAAATTAAAAATGCTTTTTAAAGAGATCTGGAGCAAGAAAGGAAAAGATGATGAGATTGTAGTTGTAAGGACTAGAGGAGATTGTAAAGTGTAATAGTGAATTGGAGATTGAAATCTGAGAGTTAAAAGAAAATTTGCATAATTTTGGTAGTCATGTAAGTGAACTCAGTATCTCTGGGTATTGAACCTACGTGGCTGGGCCTTGAAGCCGTCTTTTAAGATTTCAGTGAATCTTTATCTTCTTTAGTTAGGATTCGAGGTTTATTTTGTTTTATTGCATATTTACCACTGAGATATTGTACTGAGCTTAAATAAAAATTGTTGCCGTTTTGTTTGTCGATCATTCAGCCTCAAATACTAATACGAACCCTGTTTCATTTCAATCTCTTTTAAAAAGTTTTTCTATCTGGTTGTATCCTTCCTAAAAGAATTCTTGAAGAATGCTAATCCCCTTTTGATAAATACATACATTAAAGACTTAAATTATTTTATATTTGTTTAAATTAAATAATGTTATTATACTCTGCATTAATTCGAATTCCTTTAAAGAAACTTTTGACTAGTTACCCTTAAAAGAATAATCAGATCATACTAAAAATTTTATTCTTATCTTACAAAACTGTTCCCTGGAATTATATAAATTAGGTGAATAAATGGATCAATAAAATAAAATTATGTACACACTTTTCGATGCCAAGAATGTATATTACTGATTTTTTGCATTAAATATTTCTGAAATCTATTTGACTGCAACTTTATCAACCTAACAGTCTACCAGCATACCCCAAACTTGTATGTCTTATTCTATATTTTTCTACTGTTTTTACTGTTAAGACACAAAAATATCCTAAAAATAGAAAAAATATCCTTTTTTTTTTACATTTTTCTATGGCCCATATAATTTGAAAGCTAGCTCCAAAATTTCAGATCTGAAAACCAATTAGTTTTTAAGATATTTGAAAATTTCTGAGTCTGGATTTAGCTTTGGTTTCCTTTTCAAGCACTTTTATATTTCTTAATTCAATTTATCAGAAGCATTTTTGAACGCAATCCATTTTTTCAGAGTGAAATAAATGGCTTTAAACTGCAATCTTCATTACTAAAATCCTTTCTTTATGTTCTAAGTTCTGTCATAGCTACTTAATTAAGATTTATTTCAAGACCAGAATATTTATTTTTTCATATAGTTTATATAACTTAGAAGATTTTACTTTATTTTCATTATTTTTTTTCTGATGAAGGAATGCTACGGCCACAACATACTCAGATTGCTATGAGAAATAATATTCGAAAGAGATGGAATACAACTGAAAATGTTAAATCTAAAATTCAGCCTTCAGCTGATACTACAATGAGTCTCTTCAGAATACAAATGTTCTGAATACAAATATTGCAGAAAAAACTGAATATTTCCATGAAATATATTGTAGTACTATACATTGCATTATTTTAAAGTCACGCAACAAAAACTTAAACTTGCTAAACTGCCCCGATTTAAAACTGAGAAAATATTAGATATTATTTATAAACTTGATTATTTCCAGCTTAAGTTTGTATCGTTATTATTTTGTGTATAAATGTTTAATTCTAATACTTTTGTTAAAAAATTGGCTGAAAATGAGAGATTAGATAAAGCTGAATAATCTGTCATCGTAACAAATGCTATCAATATTAGCAAAAGCATATTGTAAATTTTAAAAAAATGTTTTAATCATAATTAATTAAAATAGTGTTTAAAATAGAACAAAAGATGAAAATAACATATTTAAAAAATTAGAGCATTATTAGTTTTTGTCTTATGCCTTTAAATGTGTTTTTCTCGGATTTTTAATTTGAAGATGTAAGTGTTTTCTAATCCCTAAGGCTTTTTTCTGTTCAAGATGGATTATTGAAATATTTTTGTAGATACTTCCAAATATATGTTCTATGAAAGTTAATATGGATTTACATAGGTCTGAGAGGTCTAGTTGTTTTTTCAAAAAAAATCTTAATATTTAAACATTTTCGTATTTCTTCCTGATTTAGCTGTAAAATTCAACAAGGAAATTGATTTTCTATTCCATAGTAAGTTTTGTTTCCATTAGTCTAAGAAATTAATTGTTCAGAACCAACAAGGTTAAGTCCAGAAAATAAAAACTGAGAAAATTAATGTTTTTTGATACATTAATTTTTAAAATTCTTGGTATATTAATTTGATCAGAAGAATATACAAAGTCTTTTTTTCTAAGGGTAAGATCTACAAAAAGCAAGATATTTACTGCATGTGTAAATAAAAACGCAAGTATATTTATTGGAACAATGATAGCATCTTAAAATTTTTAGGAATTATATCGCTTGGCAGCTGAAAAGGATAAAAAAATTTATGTAAAAATAATACAATAAACATTTGTTGTCATAAGAGAGTTTTATGTTTATTCATCATTGCAAACACCTTCTTCTTCCAAGTTATTTAAATGTAAATTTTGATGTCCACGTGTTGTTCTAAATGTCCTGTAAAAATAGTTAATTGGAGGTATATACTTTAATAAACTCGTGATGTTTTTTTTTTATTTCTTTTGAAATTATTCTGCCATTAGGATATAATATTATTTGAGTTATATTTTTTTAATTCCTGACCGATCTATTTTGTTTCGTTTTTAATATTAATTACATGAAAGGTATCATCCTCGTCAAAATTATATTTGAACTTAACGCTGCTTGGGTTTGACCTTTCTAGTTCCATCCATCGCATGTTAAGCTAATTGTCTGCTAAGCCACCTGTGGATTTTTTTTCTATTGGTAATAGCATTTTTTCCCAATAGTTTTGTGGAAAAGAAAATCTTGCCGTTTTATTTCGATAACGCTGAAAGGGTTCTTTCTTTTAATATTTTGTATTACATGATACCAGTCAATAAGACTATAAATATACTAATTGTTTTTGCATAAGCTACTATAACTGCAAAATCAGCGTCATTGGTTAAATAATTTTGCCCACTTAATAGAAATTTAAGCTCAATTGAGTCAGCTTTTACATCTTCACTCAGAACCAATTTCTGTAAACTTAACACGGTTTTTATTTTGATTCTGTCTTGAATATGTGAATCTAAATACATTATAATTTTTAGAAAATCCTTTGCGTATAATTTAATGTGTTTAGTTAAACACGACGTGAACCTCACTATCCTTGGGCTATAGGCCAAACACACACACACACATACATGTAACCCTCGTTAGTCTTAAAATCATGGTAAAATCAAGATTGTATACATATAAGTTTCTCCTGTAATAAGCCCCTGATGTGGACAGTTTTGGAAATGGTAATGCTTTTTCTAAATCAAAATAAAGCACGTACATTTCGTCTGAATCTCTTAATCGATCATTAGCCATACTATTACGGACAATTTCTGCATTTCGCAAGTGTTCGTTATGTTCAACTTCAGCCGCATTTGTTTCTTCATCTATTGTAAATTGTTTTTTATTACCAAACAATCACATTTTGCACAAGTATTGTTTGAAGGTCGCTTAAAGTGTCAATTAGATTTTGTCGAAAATATATAGTAAAAAAATTTTTTCCTTTACTGGTACAGTTTGCTCTTCTTTACATTGTTAGGCATACAGTTTATACATTTTTACAATAGAAAGGTCTGAATTCAAGTATCGGCGTCTGGGATTATGAGCTCTTGTATAATAACTCAAAGTAGCATAAAAGAGGCTTATATGATTTATTATATGGGAATCGTCTATTTTATTAACTGGAATATGCTGCCCTGGTGGTCCTTCATAGATCTTCCTTTGAAAACAATTATATAGTCACCCTCTACTTATTTGATGTGTTTCTTTAAAATATTTTTTTTGCAAACACCAACATCTTGGCCGTTAAGTCTAATAAAATATTCAAAAGACTGAGATCCCTGGTCCTTTAGTGTTATTTCTCGGTCGTTGACTTTTGATAGCACGAACTCTAATCAACCCCTTTAAAAAAGTATTTTGCTCATGAGAATCATTAAGCTTGTAAAATGTTTTCATTCCTATCTTTCTTTGAGAAAAGGTGATCTTGAGATTTCAAAGCCGTAAACAGTTACATGGTTCATTATCAAATTTCTTTGTAGGAATTATTCTTTTATTTCTATTTTGATATTGTTTACCTTGTACCCTTTTCAATTTTTCAGCATTTTCGAGACTTTTTCCCAGGATTCCTGTTACGTTTCTTACCAACTTTTCGGTCATTTTTATTATTTTCTACATTTTCGTTACCTGACGATGTATCAATATCAATACGTTTAACTCTCCTTGAATTAGGATAAAACAGCGTATTACTTTCACTTTTACTGTGTTCTGTTTCCATTGACATTTTTATTTTTTATACCCTTACAATAAATCTTTTTTATTAATTTAAAAAGGTAGATTTTTTACAGTTTTTATTTAATGTTTTTGATAGCACAATAATTTTCACAAACATTTAAATATAATATTTCATGTTTTAACCAAATTTTAGATGTTTCAATCAAAAGAAAAGCACGTACATAAAACTCGAACAATTCTAAATGGTAGAAGTAACAATTACAGTTACTATGAATTTGTTGTTTTTCAGTGTTACCAACAAATATCAAAAGAAGAAGAAGAATTTAATTTTTATTTCTAAGTTTATGTAAAAAAATACTGATAAAAGGTGGATTTATTATACAGAAATTATTATACAATATATTCAGAAGCTATAAAAAAGGGCTGTTTCACCAAGGAAAAAAGGAAGCAGTGAGTAAATCCTTTAATAACTAAGAAAAATATAATTAATTTCATAAAAACGTTCAAAAATCAGAAAATATCAAAAAATCTACTTCTCAGCGACTCACATATAAATCAGTTAAAATAATTTAAAATTTTTAAAAATTTAGCATTGCGTTTAAGTTTTATAAATTTTCAAAAATATTTAGTTTCTTAAAATTGTGAAATAATGGCTTGTCAAAAAAGTTGATTTTTTTTTTCAGACACAGTTTAATAATTTAATCTGAATGTAAAATATAAATTACTTCTGCTATTACATTTGCAAAAAAATAGTTTGAAAAAGGTACTGTATAGCCTTATTTTATAACGAACCTCCTTTCGCTTTAATGTGAGTGTAAACCGAAAGAAGAGACATCTCCTAAGCTTAGCAACCTTTTCATTGTCAATTTCTATTATAATTAATTTTTTCAAATAGCTAATGGGAGTGAGTTAGCCTTAACCTATAAAAATAATAATTCTTACAAATACTTATCAAGACTTTATGAGATAATGCAAAAGCATGGCTAACTTCCTCAACCTCTAGCAATAAAGCTCCAAGATTACGCTAAAGATACGCTGACAATTTGAAATACTAATCTCACTTGTATAATTTAAACTAGCTTCAAAGCAACTTACCTTATCTTTCTCCTCAGACTTGATTAGCTTACTTTAAATAGTAATTCTAATTTGCATATATCATGGTTCCTTTACAGAAAGAGCTTCTCCAATCAAACAACGCATAGAAAGTATTTCCCCTGAAGGATTAGTGGAAAGACCCTAACAGAACCCGTTACAAATGGTTTATTTTGTACTCTTTACAAAAATAAAGGATGACCGGATACAATGTTACATTATACTCAGACTTGTTGGATTCTGATGTAATGTTAGATTTAAACAAAAATTCTTTCATTTGTTTCAAGCACGAAAACTACGATTTAAACTTCAATAAATGGATACGCGTCCCTGGAATATTGAATATATAACTTTACATAGTCATAACTTTTGTATATAATTCATCATAACATTTTAATCGTTTTTTTAATGTCTTGTGCCTCAAATATATTTGATTATGAGTGTACTGCATTAAAAGGAAATCTTATCTTCTATTCTAATAGTTTGTTATATAACAAGATATATAAACAATTGAAGCAGATAAATATCATGGTGATTTTATAAACTTCTATTTTTTTCCTTTCTATTTAAGATCAAGAACTAATTACTCAAGGCTTCCGAACTTCATTTTGAGTTGGTTTTAGTTTCATTTTGAAAATCTTACTGATTATAATTATTTTTATTAGCAGTAAAAACAATCAATTCATTCTTATTTAACTCTTCTCACTCTTTTTATCTCGGGGAACTTCTGAAGAATTCATCTGAATTCACAAAATATTTTTCTTTCCTTTTTCAAACAGCTATTTTTAAGCCTTAATTATTAGTTTCAAACATGTAACCTAAACTTCCACACAAACTTTTCATTCATCATGGTTGATAGTTTTGTATCATACGTCAAAAGATAATTCAAACATGCAAGAGAAATTAATGAACCGATTAACAAAATTAACAACCAGCGACATTTTCCATAGGAAGAACTAATCATTTAGTAAATGCAATATAGATGCATAAATTTCCCCTATATTGATTGTTGTCGGCGTCTAAGAGAAAGATGAGAAAAACCCATTTAATGACTCATAAATTAAATTCGGAACAATTTTCGAATATTCACAGCACTTTATCACGTCTGTAAAAACAAAGTTTAACTAAACAAAATTTAGTGCGCGATGGAAATATATCTTACGCTACGTAATTACGTTATCTTTATTAATTAATGAGCTGTTATGTGTTATAAATGAATAATCTTTTCTTGTCATAACTCCAGAAAAAATTTTAAGGATATTATTATTCCATTGAAGAAATGTTTCTTGCAGATTATATATTTTCAAGGAACATCAGCAATCTCCTCAAGACAGATTCATTGCTTTCATCCCACATTTTACATTAAATGTCTGCAACTACAGTTTTATATGGTACTAGAATAATTACTAAATCTGATTTCAAATATGAAATATTTACATTTATGTAATAAGCATGCGTCTCGCCACCTGTGAGGTCCACTAATTGCTGATTTTATCATTCAATATACAATTATTAGTCATTGATAAGTCCTACATTTTAAAACTTTTTAATGATTTCTTTTTCTATATATAAGCTTCCCGTGCGTTTAATTTCAATAAAAAAAATAATCATTTTCGTCTCAGTTCATTAGATGATTTATTTGTAAAAAAAAACGTAATATGTATCATTTAAGTGGATGAAAGACTTCTTATTTCTTTAAAAGTACTTCCCGAATAACTCTTCAATTAATGAATGGTTTCTCAAAAGAATTTGAAGCATAAGTTGCACGGAATTTTCTCAGTTTAAATCTACAAAAGCCCCTTAATTCCATATTTATAATTGAAAGAAACATTCATTTAAAAAAAGAGTTATTCTTAAAGACGTCGTAATTCTTATTGCTGTTAGACATCAAGAATAACAATACTAACACGCCAACAGGAAACTAAATTAATTTCCGTTATTAAAGTAGTCAACATATTAATAATTTTTACAAGCATTTTACCAATTATTAATTGTATTTTTTCATGTAATTGATTTTTTTGTTTGAAATAAAGCAAATTTAAAACTTTGTATCTTTACCCATAGTATTAGTGAAACTAATTATTATTATGATGAGTAGTACTTCGACTACAATCGTAGAAATAGTTTATCACTGTAACTAAAAATAATTTTTCTCATATACAAAAAAGTTGAAATTTTTGCATATATTCTAATATGTGATCAATTCCCTTTTAATTACATCTCAACATCAAAATGCAAATTAAAATCACAGCTTTACAGCTTTTATTGCATTACCTCTTTTTCATCGACTACTGCTCTTACAAAAAAGATACCATTATAGCATTTTATGATACATAAAAGAATGTGTCGCTAAAGTAGATACAGTATCAGCTTATGGATTTTAAGTCCGAGGCTTAGAGAAAGTCTGTATATTTTCTTGACTATACCCAACACAACTTGCTTCCTTCTTTCCATTAGATAAGGGAATTGTACAAAGCAGTGTCTCCCTCCGGATTTCCATCTAAGTTCCACACACATTTATTGACTCAGTCCTTTTTCTACTTCATAGACGTCTCGCGAAATGGAAAACCGGATTTACTCCGGAAATTTTCGGCGACGTTATCTTGCCAATCCCTTCCCAGCTGTTTACAACACAGCATTTATATAATATACTAACACAGTCTTACAGCCACACGGCTCTGTTTACACTTAAACTTTTCCCTTGGCTGTAGGAATGACTGTTTGGCTCAAATGATTTTCTGAGGTTTTGGAATTAGCATTAATTCTTCCATTATTATTTCTTATTTTAATGAAAATGGAACACAATAATTAATCATTTTTATTAAAGGTAATTTAAAGCTACATTATTAACTTTTTTTGTACAAAGACTATTCTATATAATATTAATTTAAGAGGTGAAAAAAAATTCTTTACTCACTTCCAAAGCTTCATTTTCCCATCTGGCATAAATAAATGAAACATTTATGGAAACACTAAAAATATTTCATATAAAATTATTTAAAATTTTTAAAAAGTACAGAGTAAAGTTAAAAATGAACTTTCATATGTTATAACATAAAACTTGGACATATTGTTTATTAAAATCACGTTTTGAATCAACAAGAAGGCTATTGATGGCTGTTCTGAACGACAGTCAAATTACGATGAGACACCTGTAAGCTGAACAATCCAAAACCCAATCTCCTCATTTCTACTTCACTCTAGTAAGAGGATTTTATCATCAATGGATTTTACAGTATCAGTTTAACCATGCAATGGGCTTTCAATAGAATCAAAACTCATACACATGCGTTGGGTTTAAATTGCATTATCTATGATTTCATGATTATGACCATTCGACCACCGCAACTGTAATAAAACACAGATGTTCACATAATTAAACGGATTATTTCCCACAGTAATAACAGGACCTCTTCACTTCCACTTTTTTTCTTTAATTGTCTCTTTTTATGACTTAAAAATGTCTGTTCGTTAATAAAATAAGTATCTTTAAATTACGAAAAAGTTTAGCTAACGAGCCACTTGCGTCTTCAGTTGCGTCAAATAGTAATCTAAATTTTTTCCCCTGGTTGTGAACAGTAAAAAATTAAATCCCACGAAAACTACATTATGACGGGGGATGCAGCATCATTTAAACTTATTCCACACGTAAGCAAAATTCTCATAGCTCGAGTTGTCTTTGATGTTATTGAGTACCGAACAGGACAAATCTTAAAAAAAGGTAACTTGCAGTAAGGCATGAACAAATTACTAGTTCCAGTTGTCTACTAAATACAAGTACTTAGGTGTCGGGACAGACAAAGAGAAAAAGCATACCTAAGAAGGAAATTTCAAGGAGTTTTTACCTTCAAGAAAAAAAATATTTTCACTTCCTATTTATCATCGCAATTCTTAACTATAACGCAGATGTTAAATTTATAAAAAAAAATCTTTGAAGAAAACTGTGCAAATTATAAATTATTTATATATTTTTTTAAATGTTCAATTCGTATTATTATTTCCTTAAAAATTTTTATTGTTAAAATTAAAATCAAATCCAGAGGAGAATGTTTGCGGAATTATTTCCCTAAGTCACTTAATCTATTCATTCAAGTCTCTTTTCAATGTTCACTGAATTGAATTCAATCCTTTTAATAAAAAAACGATTTTTTTTTAAAAACGTTTTAATAGCTTTTAGTAACTAATTGGAACTTGTTAATACAAAATTTCACTCTTTCATTGTGTGTTGTAGGGGGGGGGGATATTCCATAGAGCTATCTTTGCAAAAGGTTGGATTATATCCCTTCACAGAGGATGGTAACTTTAATTGTAAGAGCATTCCAGGTCAACACTATCTGGCGGGCTTACAAAATGCCAACACAAATAATATTCCGGCAGAAGCCCACTAACCACGTAACGAAGAAGTAGGGCTTTTGAGCCTCCGCGCTCGCTCGCTATCCAGGCGGTAAGTTTCAGTCACATCACGTAATGAGCTTCTTTTTTTAGATTTTTAACATCCTCCTAGAGGGTATCACATCTAACTTTCTATTTCTTTAATATCTGCATGTTTCAATTCCTATTACCCCGTAAATACTCCCAATGTACACCTATAACCACACCCTATAACCTGTAATAAATTCTTTCATTTTCAAGAAGTCTCTTTGTCTGAATTATTGTGTTCTGTTATTCAAACTTAACCCGTAAATTCTAAAATCTCCTAGACACCTCGCCATTAAAATCCCGTTAACTGAAGAGTCTAACTTTGGGGGGGGGGATATTTTGGTCAGATTCACACACACACGTGTGTGTGTGTGTGTGTGTGTGTGTGTGTGTGTGTGTGTGTGTGTGTGTGTGTGTGTGTGTGTGTGTGTGTGTGTGTGTGTGTGTGTGTGTGTGTGTGTGTGTGTGTGTGTGTGTGTGTGTGTGTGTGTGTGTGTGTTGATATAAAAAGGACAGGACTTCTAATTTGTATTTTCTAAAAATCTCTAAAGTTTAAGTTTTGAATGATGCTTGCACTTTCGTAACCCTATAAGAAAGTGGAATTCCGCAAAACAAATTTTTGGTGGATCTCTACTCCGTAAAATAAACATGCAAGACAAATTTCAAGTCTAAATCTGATAGAGAAAAATCGAAGTTTTTACTATCAATACCCTCCGTAATTCCGTTGAGAATCGTTCTACAATATAACTGTTCTCAGCGGATTTCAATTTAACAAAAGGAAAATGCAAACCAAATTCCATTATTATAGTTCTTGTAGTCAATACGCCCCAGTAACCCCCTGCTCCCCCAGGAGTTGATTTCCGTAAAATACATTCTTTGTAGATCCCTATTCAACAAAAGAAACATGTTTAACTAATTTCAAGTACGGGGGTCTAACTATTCAAAAGCAGTAATTTTTTTCTATAACTTCTCTTGACCCCTTGCAACCCTCCTTAGGGGTCGATTTTCATTTTACTCTTTGTTAGAAGAACTCTATTCCAGGAAAGGAACATGCCAACCATTTTTCAAGCAGCTAGATCTAATAATTTAAAAACGGAAATATTTATCTATTTCGGCTCTTAATCCCCCGAAGTGAAACTTGAGGGTTGATTTTTCGATTGATTTGAAACCCATTTTGAAGCGGTTTTCTATTCTACGAAAGGAATCTGCTTATCAAATTTCAAGACTGTATGTCTCATAGTTTAAAAATTGGAATAATTGTTTATGGCTCCTTGGGCCCCCGCAACTCCACCTGGGGTCGATTTTCACAAAACACACATGTTGGCATCAGTTGGCGGGAACTCCTTTGTATAGATTTTGCTCCGAGCCAGCTGTTGCAACCTTTTGTATTCATTTCGAAAAGTATAGCGATCCCATATGGTTGGGATCCGTTTCACTTATTCAAATTTGTTAAAATATACAGTCCATTATTATTATATCGGCAACATTGGTCCACTCGCGGAATTGTCGAACCTTAGAAAAATTAGAGAGTACTTGTAAAATATTTAGAATAATTATAGAGCAGTATATATATATATGTCTAAATAAATATTAGTTGTGTTGAATCGCAAACGTGGAGCTGTAAAAGCTCAGCTGACACGAATAAAAGACTTCATTAACAATCCGGACGAAAAGGATAAAATAAAGCTAGAATCGAAAATGGATACTTTGAAAATCTTAAGAATCAAATTGAGAGATATTCGTAATGAATATTATGAAGTAGTGGTAAATGATAGTGACTTGGAACCACTTGAATTATATAAAAATCCTGGATTTGGAAGATGTGATTGCGAAGATATCCAGGTAAGAATTAAAAACATTATTTCAAAAATTGATTTGAAGAATAATGATGTTACATCTTGTGGAAATACTTTTAAGAACATTAAATTGCCAGATATTTAATTACCACGATTTAATGGTTCTTTTCATGATTGGTTTAATTTTAAAGAACAATTTATTTCTTTAATTGATTCTAACAATAGTTTAACAGATTCTCAAAAATTATATTACTTAAAATCTACACTTACTGGAATAGCTAAAAAATTTTACAATTGATGATTCATATACTTCATTATTTGAATGTTTGAAAAAGAGATTTGAGAATAAAAAATTGATTATAAATAGTCATTTTAGTAAAATATTATCATTGGAAAAATTTACTCACGAATCAGCTAAAAATTTAAGAAGTTTAATAGATAGTTGTTAAAAACATTTAAGAGATTTAAAAATGGTAGGATTAGAATTAAACGAATTCTCCGAAGGTACTATTGATAAATTTAATTTTAAGAAAATTAGGTAAGGAAACAAGGAAAAATTATGAGCTCAACTTAGCCTCTACCGAACTGCCTAAGTGGAAGGATTTTATAGATTTTTTTTATTAAAACGGTGTTTAATTCTAGAAAACATTCAAACAAATAATGCAATAGCTATTCCATCGGATCGAAGTTATAAAACGAAATCTTTTCTTGGTAAATTGGATCCAGTAAACTGTGTAATTTGTAAACAACAGCCTCATCTAGTATTTAGATGTAAAAAATATAATGATTTGAGTGTTAATGAAATATTTAATTCAGTTAAAAGCAACAATCTCTGTATAAATTGTTTCAGTTCTTCTCACAGAGTAGCTCTATGCAAAAGTTCGCAGAATTGTCACAATTGCTCTAAGCGGCACAATTCACTTTTGTGTAGAAATTTTGAGAAAAAGGTCGATAGCCAAATGAGTCAAATTAGCGAAACCTTGCCAACTCTGGAACCAAAAAACACCACTACACTAAATGTAAACAGCGAATGTTTCAAACCGAAACAAACTATCCCTTATGTTGAATCGTTTGACAACGAAGGGGAAGAATTCGTAGGACATGCGAAGGGTCATTCAAATGTTTGTTGTCCACCACGAAAGTTTATTGTCAAAACAACCACTGGGAACTCCTTCCTATCCGGATCCTTCTCGATAACGGGAGCCAGTGTAACTTGATAACACATGATACCACCTTAGCTTGGGATTGCAAAGTGAACGAGTAAATACCTCTATTTGCTGTATTAACGGGACTTCTCAAATTATAAAAAACAAGGTGTATCTGCAGTGGTTTCAAACAAAAATCGACAGTTTCAGAAATTAATGGAATTTCTTGTTGTTCCGAAAATTACGGGTTTGACTCCAACAAATAAATTGGATATTAGTGGGATAAAAATTCTGAGTATATAAAGTTATCGGACGAGAATTTCTATTCACCTGGAAGAATCGATTTGCTTTTATCAAATCAGATTTTCTTTGAAATTCTAAATCATGGGAAAATAAAACTAGCAGATGGGAAGTTGATATTACAAAATACAGTATTCGGTTACGTAGCTAGTGGCGTCATGTCACATAATTACACTAATAAAAGCTATTGTGGACTAGTTACTGATGTAGATGAGTTTAATAATAGTATCAAACGCTTTTGGGAAATTTAAAATTGCCCTGATTTCGAAATTTCTACAATGAGTAGAGAAGAAAAAATGTGTGAAGAATATACTTTACGCGAGTACTTATAATAGGGATGAAACTGGTCATTTTATTGTGAAAATGCTTTTGTCAAAGTATCCAAGTTGTTTGGGAGATTCGAAATTAACGGCATTACGTAGACTTAACTCCTTGTGGAGAAGATTAGTTCAAGAATATTGGAATTATATAGAAATTTTATAAATGAATATTTAGAAATGGGACACATGGAAGAAGTAGTAGAAGATGAGGATCCTGCTGTTGTGTATTATCTCCCTCATCATGGTGTGTACCGCCACGAAAGCAAAACAACTTCTCTATGGGTAGTTTTTAATGCATCCTCCGTTACTACTTCAGGGAAATCGCTAAATTCTTTACAATTGAATGGTGGTGTTATAAAAAGGAACTTTTGTAATTGTCTCAAACTCTTGTAAATTGCTAAACTTGCATCCCTTTTTAGATGATAGTGGATTACTTCGAGTTGAAGGATAGTTGAGAAACTCCCTCATCCCAAGGAATCAGAAACATCCCATGATAATTCCCACCAACTATAATTTTACTTATATTGTAATTAATCATTTTCATATTCTTTATTTTCAATTTTATTAAACTTTAGAGCTCACAAATTTGCGGTAACAGCAGATATTAAAAAAATGTTCAGAATGATTTTGATTGACGAATCCCAGCGTGATTTATTACGCATTCTTTGGAAAGATGAAATCGACAGCCCTGTGAAGATTTTTAGATTAACTACAGTTACTTACGGTACCAA
Organism: Trichonephila clavata; assembly: GCA_019973975.1. Classification (NCBI taxonomy): domain Eukaryota; kingdom Metazoa; phylum Arthropoda; class Arachnida; order Araneae; family Nephilidae; genus Trichonephila; species Trichonephila clavata. The sequence goes on from BMAO01031671.1 coordinate 51,329, forward strand.
GAGTGCACGATACCTTGCGACAAGATATTTGAAACAGCTTACCGTAGATAATAGTGACTAATATCCAATAGCTGCCGATGTTATAATGTCTGTTGTCTATATAGATGATCTTCTTATTGGAGCAGATAATTTAGAATCTGGAAGAAAACTCCAAGAACAATTAGTGTCACTACTAACGGGTGCTGGAATGGAACTTCACAAGTGGTCATCTAGTAATCCATTGCTATTATCAGACTCAATGTTATTTCAATCAGTAATCCATTGCTCAATATCAGACTCAAGACCTTTCTCATTCTTCTTCAAACGAGACCAAGACTCTAGGGCAAGACCTAAGCCACATCCAGACTCATTTGCTTTCAAGATTTCTCCCATGACTTCAAACTCTGATAGTCTCATAGTCACAAAGAAATCAGTAATTTCTACAATTGTAAGGTTATTCTATCCTCTTTGACTGATTGAACCTGTAATAACAAGGGCCAAAGTCTTACTTCAATCTTTGTGGCAGTTGAAACCTGATTGAAATGATCCGTTGCCTTCGAACTTAGTTTTCTATTGGAAATCCTTTATAGATGCTTTGGAGTCTATAAACTGTCTCAACATCCCACGTTATTGTATACAAGATAAGTCAATCAGAACTGAGTTACATGGCTTCTCTGACTCGTCTGAAAAGGCTTACGGTGCTGCACTTTACCTACGATGCATTAATTCAAGTGGACAAATTTCTGTTAGGCTCCTTTGCTCCAAATCAAAGGTAGCCTCACTGAAAAGTATTACTATACCACGATTGGAACTTTGTGGTGCAGTACTTTTATCAAAGCTTCTTAAAAGAACCCTTGATGCCTTTAAAATCAATACCAGTCAAATTTATCTTTGAACTGATTCTAGCATTGTGCTGGTTTGGATAAAAAAGCCACTTACTCAACTAAAATTCTTCGTAAGAAACTGGGTCAACATAATTCAGGAGCTCATAGAAAATGATTTTTAGAAACATGTGAATTCCGAAAATAACCCTGCTGACATCTTTTCAAGAGGCATTAGTCCAGATAAAATTCAACATGGTGGACTTTGGTAGTTTGGTCCATCTTTCTTGCATTAGTATAAAGAACTGGAACCTTACGACACTACTTCCATGGAAGGAGATTATCTTTTCCTACAAGAATTGAAGGAAACTTCGGACATTCCTCTATGTGCCTTATGAAAGACCTTTCAACCGCTGGATATAATTAGTAATTGCTCATCATTTGCGAAGTTGCCGAGAGTGGTGTAAGCGAAGTTGCCTGGTGTAAACAATTTATTGAAAATGCAAGACATCCAATGAGCCGAACTATGGGACCTTTAAAGAGCAAAGAACTATCAGAATCATTGAAGTATATCATAAAAAATATTCAAAGAACTTCATTTTCTAATGAAATTCAATGTTTAGAAAAGGGAATTCTTCTTCCAAACTCTTGTAAATTGTTAAACTTGGATCCCTTTTTAGATGATAGTGGATTACTTCGAGTTGGAGGACGGTTAAGAAACTCCCTCATCCCAAGGAATCAGAAACACCCCATGATAATTCCCACCAACTATAATTTTACTTATATTGTTATTAATCATTTTCATATTCTTTATTTTCACACAGGTGTGAAAGCTACCTTAGCAAATATTAGGAATAGTTTTTGGATACCATCCGCAAGAAATGTAGTTAGAAAAATTCTTAGAATATATATATATATGCATCACCTGTAGAAAGGTTAGTGCTAAAGAGAGGTTCGCAGAAATTAATGGCTGATTTGCCAGCTGCGAGAATCCCCGCTTGCAGAGTTTTCAATCAAGTAAGGTACGGATAATTGTGGACCCTTCCAGTTGAAAACTTTTTCCTGGAAAATGCAGGCAGATTGGAAAGTCTATGTTTGTGTTTTAATTTGTTTTGCAGTTAAGTCTATCCATTTAGAAATAGTTAGCGACTTAACAACGGAAGCCTTTCTTGCAGCTTTAAAACGGTTTGTGGGCAGAAGAGGGCGACCCATTGAGATCCGTAGTGATAATAGTCGGAACTTTGTAGGTACAAATAATGAAATAAGAAAAATAATTAAAGCTTTATTTAAGGATAAAGTGGAAGAAATAATGAATTTTTTGTCTAAAGAACTAATTAAATGGAACTTCAACCTACCTTCCGCACCACATTTTGGTGGTCTGTGGGAAGCGGGGGTTAAATCCTTAAAATACCATTTAAAAAGAGTAATTGGCAATTCAAATTTAAGTCATGAAGAATTTCTAACACTCATAGTTTTAATTGAAGCGGTTCTTAATTCTCGACCAATTTGTCCTCTGTCTAATGATCCGAATGATACCCAAACCTAAATTCCTGCACATTTTCTGGTTGGATTATCATTATTTGTAATACATGATCCTGATTACACTGAGATCCCCATGAATAGATTAAGCCGATGGCAGTTGGTACAAAGGATGGACCAACATTTTTGGCGCAAATGGTCTTCAGAATATTTAAATAGACTACAACAGAGACCCAAATGGTGTAAGGGCAATGTAGGTTTCAAAGAAGGGGATTTAGTGTTAGTTAATCCCTCAGAGAATTCAGAAACTTTAGAATGGCATTTGGCACGGATTTTAAAATTGCATCCTGGTAAGAATAATTTAAACAGAGTAGTGACTTTAAGGGGTAACCAGGGAGTTCATAAAAGACCAGTCACTAAAATTGCCAATTTACCATATGTCAATTGATTTTGTCATCAAAATTGTATTTATAAATATTATTGTATCTTTATTGAATTGTGTAATTGTTATTGTCATGTATTCTTACTATATTATTCTAACTTTTATTGTAATAATTGTATAATGTAAACTTTGTTGAATGCCTTCCTCATTGCAAGGTGGGGCAAGATGTTGGCGCCAGTTGGCGAGAATTCCTTTGTATCGATTTTTCTGCGAGCGAACTGTTACAACCTTTTGTATTCAGTTCGAAAAGTATATGATCCCATACGGTTGGGATCCGTTTCGATTATTAAAATTTGTTAGAATATACAGTCCATTATTATTATATCGGCAACACACATTATATATATATATATATATATATATATATATAGCACATCTTTCCTCCATGAAGGATTCTGCTTATTATATTTCAAGACTGTACTTCCAGTAGTTTAAAAATGGAAATAACGCTCCTTGAGCCCCGTAATGCCACTTGGGAGTCGATTTCAACGAAACCCATTTTGTAGCGGATCTCTACCGATTAAGAGGAATCTGCTTACCAAATTTCAAGACTGTACGTCTAATAGTTTAAAAATCGGAATTTATTGCGCCCCTTAACTGCCCGCAACACCCCTTGGGTTTAATTTTCCCCAAACCCATTTTGTAGCGGATTTTACTCCATGAAAAAAACATGCCTACCAATTTTCAAGCAGGTTGGTCTAGTAGTTTAAAAACGGAAATATTTATCTTACCCTTCTCCTTACCTTCTCCTTATCTCCTTACCCTTTTTATTACCCTTCTCCTTAACCCTTCGCAACGCAATTGGGGGACTATTTTCACAAAACCTATTTTGTAACTGATCTCTACTCTATGAAAGGAATTTACTTATAAAATTTAAAGATTGTGCATCTAATAGTTTAAAAATGAAAATAATTATCTAAAATGCCCCCTAAGCCCCCACAACGCCACTTGGGGTCAATTTTCACCAAACTCATTTTGTAGCGGTTCTCTACTCTATGAAAGTTATCTACTTACCCAATTTCAAGATTTAGAAGTAGTTTAAAAAGGGAAACAATTATTTATAACACCCTTTAACCCCGTAACGCCCCTTGCGGTTCGAATTTCGCAAAATTCGTTCTTAGCTGATCTCTACTTCATGAAAGGAACATGTTTACCAAATTTCAAGTCTCTAGAATGAACAGTTCGGAGATATCGTGATTAGTCAGGCAACCAGTGAGGGAGTCGCTTTTCTCCGATATATATATAGATAATGAACTTTTTTAAAAAATAAAATAGATGCATTACAGTACTATACGCTACATTGTTTTTGATTGGTTTAAAGTAGCTTCCCTCTAACTGGGAATTCATAATCACCGTCAAATAACACGCTTGAACCCCAAACATCAACTTTTAATTATTTTTAGCATCCTTACAGCACAACGCGGACCGGATAGCTTAGAAAACTTTAAAAAGATGTTAGCCATGAAACTCGTGACCTTTACTATTGAGCTACCCTTCCAAAAGCTAAAAACAGAATTTTAGAAGAAAATTTCTTTTTAGATGTGACAGATTTTATCCTTGTTTTCCAAAAAGAAAAAAAATCCGCTGTTAAATATGAATCAAATAAAATTTCGCAGACCCGTTTACAAAGTGTTCCCCGCTTGACGCAATTAATTGAAAAATAAATCAGCATGAAAAAGAAAACGGTGATAAAACAAATAAAAATAATTCTGAAAACGTCATCTGCCATGAAGCTCGTGACTTTAATCTCTGTGTACCACCGTGATTCTAATTAGTTTTGGAAGGGACTATTTAAAGTTTGTACACAATATATGACAAGCATGCAAAAGAAAAAAAATAATCATATTATTTTTTTAGTTTATTTTTATCAAGAAAAATGATTAGTTAAAATGTATTAAAAAGTGAAACTAATCGAATCAACGTAAATTAATGTAGTAATTAATAAGTCGAATCAAATTAATTCTATTAAGTAACTCAAACTCTCTTAGAAAAACTCTTACGTTTTATCAATGATATAAGATTTTAAAAGAACCTGGGGAAAGAGGGCGGGGTTACAAACTATACAATTGTACATACTCATTGCTCAAACTGTAAAACTAATTTACATTTGCATTTTTTTCTCCAATAATCAAAAACAGCAGTGTATATTGTATGTGCAGTATCAAAGTACAGCAGTGTAACATACAGGAGTGTATATTGTATGTTTGAACGTATACATACAATGCTGGCCACCGTAAATGCAACACCCTGAAGGAACCACGCAAATAACATGAAATTTACAACATGCATTAGCAGAGGTGAGATATGCAAATGATTAGAATTTCAGCGCAGACACACATCACGCATGCCTGCGGTGCCATCTCAAAACGCTATTTAAGGCTTGGAGATTTCGACGATTTCAAGTTCGGCAATTCTGTTTTTCTTATGGTTTTTTCAAAAAACGATCAGTTATGTCTCGTAGAAAACAGCGATCAGCTTTTGATCAAGTATCCGAGTTCGACAGAGGAAGGATAGTGGCCTACCGAGATTGTGGATTAACTTTCAGGGAAATCGGTAGTCGTGTTGGACGAAACCAAACAACTGTAATGCGGATGTGTGACCATTGGAAGCAGGAGGGTACGACGGACTGACGTGGTGGATCGCATCCACCTCAGTGCACCACTTCACGTGAGAACAGGCAAATTGTGCGCATGGCAGTGAAGGATCCCTCAGTCACATCACGAACCATAGCACAGCACATTGAGTCTGTAACGCATCATTCAGTGTCTGAGCGTACCATTCGACACCGCTTACAGCAGAGTGGTCTGTCCGCAACACGTCCATTGCTTGGTCTACCCTTGACGCAGAACCACAGACGTCTCCTCCGCCAATGGTGCGATGAAATAAGGATGTGGGTGGCAGAATGGAATGAAGTTGTCTTTACTGGCGAGTCACGCATCTGTCTACAACACCATGATGGTCGGATTCGATTCTGGAGACAACGTGGAGAGAGGATGCTGAACAGCTGCGTTATGCACCGCCACACTGGTCCTGCACAGGGTATTATGGTATGGGGCGCGGTATTGGATATCACTCTAGCACTCCTCTAGTACGCCTTTGCTGGTACTTTAAACAGCCAGCGCTACATCTCCGAGGTGTTGGATCCAGTTGTCCTTCCTTACCTTCAGGGCTTGGCCACAGCCATATTTCAAAGGATAATGCGCGACCACGCGTGGCACGCATTGTCCAAAGGTTGTTCGTCAATCACCAGATTAAATTGCTTCCCTGGCCGGCTCTCTCTCCGGATCTTTCGCCGATAGAAAACATGTGGTCCTTGGTTACTCAACGATTGACCCAGATTACACCCTAGATGCCACACCAGATCAACTTTGGCAACGTGTGGAAGCTGCTTGATCTGCTGTACCCCAAGAACACATCCAAAGTTTCTTTGAATCAATGCCGAGGCGTGTGGCAGCAGTGATCTCCAACAATGGCGGCTACTCTGGCTACTGATTCTGGCAGGAGCCACACTTCCCAGAAGTCTATAAATTTAATCATTTGATACTTGGTCAACATGTTATATACTAAATAAATTTTGTTGTGCTATCTCTTGTCTTTCTTGGTGTTGCATTTACGGTGGCCAGCAGTGTATTATAACAAACAATTCTCAAGTAATTCTCTCTTATACAGTCAAGTCATGTGTAGCAAAACAAATGCAAACAAACAAATGTTTTTCACAATTTGGAAAAAATTTTACATACAAAAGTTCATCTTTACAACAATAAGAAAAATGCACTCAATGCAGTAACAACTTTTGTGCACTTTATATTTTACGAAAAATTTTGAGACTAGCTCACATGGGAAATACTCTGAACTGTCAGTCAGAGAGAAAAAAATAGCATAGAATTATAGAACCTGGCAATTCTTATATTCATTCTGCATAGACTCCGTCACCTGCTACCGCTTCCATACTAGAAGGCCTTGACCTAAGGCCATTCTCCATCTGCTCCGACCTCCTGGTTCTCATTTACTCCGTATGAGATTCATGCAGTTGATAGGTTCCTCAAGGGCCGGTCTGTTCTGCTGGGGGATTCTGCTCTTTTCGGCTATCCACTCGACGTCGGCTCCGAAGATTTTACGGACAGTGTCGCTCATGCTGGACTGGACGGGAACGGTTGGACCTTGAATATCCAGCCTCTTCTCAACGTGATGGGCTGGAACTGCTCTGCTGACATCAGGTTGTCTCTCACTGGCTTCCTTCCTAAATCTCTTTGTCGACAGACGGGATGGCATGGACGAGGCCACTTTCCTCTTGATGCTAGATCTTGGGGCTGTGGTCTCCTTTTATTCTGCTGATGCTCTAACCAAGATGCTGACCTCTCTCTCTCTCTCTTTTCTCTCGCTCCACTACCACCTGTCTTCTCTTCCTGTAATGATCTGTATTAGTTATCGAAGAAACGGTCGATTCTGTCCGCACACAGTTCCCCCGTCTCACATCCCCTCTATCGCGCCTATTCCTGGTTTCATCTATACTACCTTCCAAATCTGTTGATACTGATCCTCTTCGACCATTCTCAGCTCTTTTTGATTGTACTGCCCTAGGCCACCTAACATCCGACCTTTCTGATTGTGCTGCCCTAGACCGACTAATTTCCGAATTTTCTGATTCGCCCACACTCTCCTCATTTTCCCTTTGATGGTAAATCAACATCTGGCCTACATTTACCGTTATCTGTTTACCAAATTTCGAAATAACCAAATTATTATTATTCAAACTTAAAACTTTATAGGAGCCCTCAAACTTCGGCATAAATTTACCCACAATTTTCTTACTAGCTGAGCTCAATGGGTGTGTTTGAATCCCAATACAAGATCATCGACTTTTACATCTCCTCTTATTGTAATATTTCGCCCATTTTTCCTGCTGTTTCCCAGTATTCCTCCCAGCCTCCTGGAATAATTGTTCTATTTTACCCTACAACAAGTCTGATCCGTCAGTTACCATCACTAATTTCTGAAATCGGGTAGTTAATTTCCGACCTAAAAATAAATCTACCGGTGTTTAACCCGTTGTTTCATGCACCGCCCTTCGTAAGGCATAACCGAATTCCTTAAGAAATTGGTCCCATTTATCATGATTTTCTTCTACAAAACTAGAAATCATTTTTAGAAGAGTACGGCTAACTCTCTCAGTTTGATTAGATTGAGGTCTATATACGACCGTTTTAACATGTTTTATGTTCAACCTGTGACACACATATTCAAAAACATCGGGTATCATTTGGGGACCCTTATCACTAATCAACTTTGCAGGAGCTCCATACCGCGAGATAAAATTTTCAAAAAAATTCATTTGCAATTGCCTTAGCGGAGGCTTTTCTTAAGGGTACAATTTCGACCCATTTAGAAAAATTATCCGTTATCACTAAAATAAACTTATAACGTTCCGGACAAGTGGCTGGGTATAGGCCTAATAAATCTAAAGATACAATTTCATTTGGAAAATTTGTTACTATAGGAATTAAGCGACCAGCTGTGTGGTAGCGCGTTCTCTCATATTTTATGCGTTGGCAGCGGTCACAGGTTGTTACATATTTAAATATAAACTTCCTCATAAAGGGAAATAACGCGTGTCTCTTAATTTTAAATAGGTCTTTTTACCTAAATGACCCGCAATCGGCGTGTCATGAAAGTCTCGCATAACGTCATTACGCAGAGTTCGCGGAATATACACTCTGAGTTCGCTAAGCGTAGTCGTATACTTTGCATAGTATAACAATCCATCTATTAATTTGAAATCTCGGGACCAATTTCCGCAGATTGACGCGTAAATTGAGCTATCGTCAGGATTCTCTAAAAACTTATAAATATGTCCCAATTCCGGAAAACTCCTCTGTTCCTCTATCAACTGTTCCTTGGACGATAAAACTAACGACCTAATAACCATACAAGACATCTTTGTGTCCTCCTTTCTACCGACTGGATTTCTAGACAATATATCTGTGACCACATTTTGAGCACCTGGGCGATGTTCCCATTCCACATTAAATTTGCCAACTTAAGCACCCACCTTATCATTCTACTAGACAAATTTTTACCATTCGTTAATTTTGTGAGTGCGGCGTAGTCTGTTATTACTTTCACCGGCAAAGATCCGAAATTAAGTGCGATATTTATTTAATGCCCATATGACAGCTAAACAGTCACATGCTCCGTCACACTATAATTCCTTTCTGCCGTACTAAGTGTTTGAGAGGCGAACGCAATAGATTTATTAGTCAAAACTCCCCGACACCCACCGAACTAGCATCCGTATAAAGTTCAAAAGCTTTATTAAAATCAGGTAACTGCAAAACTGGAGCTTCTGTCACTGCTTTTCTAATACAATTAAAGGCTTCCTGCGCCTTTCCGACCAACCAAACTTAGAATTTTTCCTCCTTAACCGATAAAAATGTTCACACAGATCCGCATAGTCCTTAATAAATTTCTGGTACCACCCCGTCATTCCTAAAAATTTCGCTATTCCCTCCTCATTTGTTCGGGGTCTTCATGTGAAGAATCGCTTTTCACTTTTTCCTCATCCATTCTTTACTTATAAATAGACCCAAATAACGTAATAGATCTCTGGCAAAATGACATTTCTCGCGTTTTAACGTTAGACCAGCCTCTTGCAACAATCTAAAATCCTCTCTTAAATGTTTAACAGTGCTCAAAAGATGGAGACGAAATAATGACGTCGTCCATGTATACATGGACGAAACCCTCGAGAACTGGCTTCAAAGTTATTTCTATCGCTCTTTGAAAATTTGGGGCCGCTTCCGAGGGACCAAATGGCAGGCGAGTGAATGCAAAAGTACCATTCTTAGTAACAAAAGCCAGTCTTACTAATATGTTTGGGTCTACCGACATTTGAAAATACTCGGAATGCAAATTAAGGGACGACATAATTCAGGTGTGTGAAATATTTGTTGTAAGATCATCTATGAGCGTTAGCAGATATCGTGGATACCTCGTTATAGCATTCAATTTCCTATAATCTATTGCGAACCTATAAGCTTCTGGGTTGTCCAGAGGCAATCCATTATTCTTCCTACATAAAACCACTGCAGATGCAAATGGTGATTTTACGGGTAAAATCGTACACTCTTCTAACATCTTATTAACATGATAATCTATAATTCCCTGTTAGATTCTGTCATAGCGAATAGACAAAAGGGGGATCACCAGTATCAATTTCGTGATACAAGACATGCGTCAGCCCCGGCTTTGTTGAAAACAATCCCCGGAAATCATTAAGCAAAACGTGCAACTCCTCTTTCTGGGTTTTACCCAGCTTCGTATTTGATAAATCTATCTCTTCCGTTTTCTCTGGTATTGGCACCTTTTCAACCTGTGAGTCGGGAATGATTAACGATTTGGTAAAAAAATCAAATGCTATTTCTGCATGTGAAATAAAATCAATGCCTAAGATGCATAGGTACTGCATCTCAGCAATCACATGAAAATTCCACAGTTTAGAAAATTCTCGTATATTTATCCTTAATTCAACCGTTCCTAAATTCGTGCATTTCGAACCTTGAGCAATTACGACTTTGGCTAGCGATTTCTTAATGGGCAGAAAAGAAAAATATGCTCGATATGTCTCCGCCGAAATAAATGACTTCTCCGCACCTGTATCCCACAGAACTTTTAAAAATTTGTCATGCAAAAGAATCGGCACATGAGGAAGGTCAACTGGTGATAATTGTAATGAATTGAGTTTAATTTTATTAGAAGTGTTGGATTCACACAAATTGCGACCTATTACCTCTTCCTACCCGATCACTTAAATAATCATCATGTCTCCAACCACGCCTGGTCGAATCATCAATCGGACCTTGATTTACAGTCATCCTACGATGTTGATACCTGTCGGGTCTATGATCTTATTGGTTATTGCGTTCCTTCTCTCGAACCCACAATTTTGATAACCCTCATGAGAAAAATTGTTTGCCTCTGCTCATTCCTCTCGGCTCATTTTGTCTGTTTCCGACCCCTGCATCTCTCCAATTTCCATTTCTACGCCTTTACGCAGGGTTCCTACTCGTATCCCAACCGCGTCTGCCAAAATTATTGCTCGAATCCGGGGTTTCTCTACTGCTGTGGCGTTCCTCATACTTATCCACTAACTCTAATAACTGTGCTTTCGTCGTGGGGTTTCGAGCCTTTAACTAGTCCATAATCTGGGGTTCGAGTCGTATTACGATATGATTTATAAATTTGGACTCATCTTAACCTAAATCCTTATGGATTTTCAACAATTGATATGCAAAATCCGATGGGGCCTGACCTCTACGCGGTTTCGCTGGAAAAAAACCTAGCCTCCAACTCCGATCAATTTTTCACAACGGGAAAACTATGCGTCAACTTCTTCTTTGGAGTCACGAAAGCAGTGGTCTTGCCACTTACAAACGAATACCCGACTACCTCAAACCACTCTAATGCTCTACATACTAAATGACCTTTTAAGTAGGCACATGCTAAATTTGCCGGTATCTCATAATGCGCTATGTTATCATCTATATTACCAAGGAGTTCCGACACATTCTCCTTTCCTGAAAAGTATAATTCGGGCAAAACCCTAAAATGTGCTCTTCCTCCTACCTCAATTTGTGGGTGCCAGTGTAAAGCTTGTGGGTTCCTGCTTCCCTCTAATCCCCCTTGTCTACTCTCGGACCCGGCTAGATGTGTGGGAGGAACTGAATAATCAGTAGACATGGATTCCCTCTAATTATTTTATTGACACCAAAATATCAAGCAAGCACAATAATAATCTAATTAAGATAAATGATCAGATAGCAGAGCGCTAAGGCGAGACTCGTTAGCCTGGGGATAATAACACGGACCCTCAAATGGTTCCATGATGACTCATACAAGCTCAATATAAACTACGTCGCGCACTAATAGGATAAACTTCTATTTAAACAAGGATCATGATACATGTACCTTTATAAAGTTGAGTCCTCTAGTCGAGGCCTTGAATGCGATCCTTATCCGGATTTAATCACCGTCGAGTGATACTCTCTTAGACTTCTTCAATTGATAAACTCCGATTTGCACTTAATAATTTCACACGATCCTCCACTCACCAACTTACTCTCAAATCTCGGAATGCAGAATTTATATAATATACTTAATCTGCATAATCCCGTTCCCTTGCTTCGGTGAAAATTGGTTGGAAATTTTATTGCCCCAGAAAAGTCCCCAAGAGTTTAGTTGTAGACTCGTATAGATCCGTCACAGAGTTAGTGAGAGGACGCGTATAGCTCCGTCACAACTATCTGGATTGAAATAAAAGTCTTGACCGAAATCATAAAATTAATTTGTCCATCTTAATTAACATATTTTGTTTTTATTTTTGTTTTCATTGGAAATTATTGAAAAAATGGAATTAATCAACGTGTGTTTTCCATTTTCTTGTAAATTAATCTTCCAAAGTGATAGTAAAAATTTCCTGCTTTTATCTAGTAATCTCTGATAGCGAATTTTTCTCATTGTGAAGCGCCAATTATTCCTACCGAAAAAAATAATAAAATAAATTTAACAGTTTTAATTAAGGTATCCGACTACCCTAAAATTGTGAACTTTGCTAAAAATTGACAATTGTTTTATGATTTTATTTTATATGCCATCTTATTATCTTTATAAAAATATCAAGCTTATTATTTTCCGTTCACTAGAACAAAAACTGCAAGTGTTTTAGCAAAAGCAGATGCCAGTACTTTAAGCAAGATGTCATTCTTTAAAATGCGTTTTACTCGAAATGTGTTTTTTTTTTTAAATGTTCAAACGTAGACAGGGATTGCTAAAAATGTTTTGAAAATAATTAACTGAAATTTTTTGTGTATGTTCTGTGTAATACTAGAAGTGCTTAAACCATCAGATTTATCAATTACTGTTTTATTAAAAAAACTTATAGTCCCTTATGTTATTAGAATCACTGTTTTCTTAAGAAATTACATATAATAACTAAGATAAAGTGCACTAATTTTTGTAAAAATTAAAATATCTCTTATTCTGAAGGTCATTTCAAAAACGAATAACATAGCAACACAAGAACTGAAAAATTGAAAACTTGTTCATAAACTTTTGGTACAGAATGTGCGGCGTTTATGTTATTTTTTGTATAGATAAATTTTTACCAATTTTTTCCCATTTTAGTAATAATAATTTATTTTTATCTTTTTAATTGTAGCGTATTTTTCTTAAAATGTACTAAGCAAATCTAAAAACCACAAAAGAAATAGAAAAATAAGTCGAAGAAAGATAAGCAAATATCTTTAAAGGATTTATTGGATTATTGTGCTGAAGTGAGCCCCTCAACTATACGGAAAACACTTCTGTAAGTTAGCCGTAAGTGAACAAGACTGAGGAAAAAGGAATTTCCAGTTCAGAAAAAGGTGAAAAAACGTTTAACATTGGCCAAAAAATACCGATCCTGGATTGTTAACGACTAGAAGAAGATGATTTTAAGTGATGAAACACATTTATTTGTGCATGGATGCAAATTAGGTGTAGTTAGACGAAGTGAAGTTGAAACTCTGCTACCATATCATACCCAACGCATTGTAAAACACCCTTCTAAACAAATGTTTTGGACTTTTTTCCCAGCAAATGGCACTAGATACATATAAATATTATAACGTGAATTCATGGAAACATTTTATGGAACCTTTCAACATGACTTGGCTTCTTGTCACAATTTGAAATTGGTCCAGACTTTTATACGGAAAAATAAAATAAAAGGGCTTTATTGGCCTGGCAATTCACCAGACCTAAATCTCTATTGAAAATTTATGGCATATTCTCAATAATAGTTTAGCTAAGATGAGTTGCACACGCTAGCAGAACAAATGGTAAAAAGTGCTATACAAATGTGGTTCTATGATGAAGTTAAGAACATGTGCGCTGCACTAGCGAAGTCAATACCAAGACGAGTTGAAGAGAGGCAATTTTTCTGTAACAGAATAACAGGCTTCGTACTAATACAGAGGTTTTTCTGTCTACTTAAAGCATGTAATCATTAAAACCTTAAGTCTTAGAAAAAGTCGTTTTCTTACAGTTTCTCCCAATTAATTCGAACAGTATAGTAATGTATAGTATGTAATAAATAAAGAAGATAAAGGAGAAAAACTTTTAAAATTAAACTTATTCATTCAATAATATTTTCTCAAATTAAAATATTTTTTTTATTTTATATTGAAATTACGCAAGATTTCCTAAATTAAAATTTTCATATACATCAACTGTTTAAAAGAAAATTGGATATTTATAACTTCGAAAAAAAATTATAAATGTAAAAAAATTGGGGGTTTTTTTAAGCCTTTAAAAAACATAAAAATTTAAAATATTTTAATCTCTTCATTTACATTAAAAATATTATTCTAAGTCTGTTTCAAAATTTCTAATGTAAAATGAGTAGAAATTGTCATAAAAAATTCATTTTTTTATGTATTCTCTTCAAAAAGTTGAACCATACTTTTTACAATATTATATTGCGGAAAAACCGCACACCACCATTTATGTCTAACTCTGTGACCAGGGCCGGCTCTAGCAGTTTTGCCGCCCCGGACAAAAATGAAAAATGCCGCCCCTCCATCCAAAGTATATATATATATATATATATATATATATATATATACATATAATACCTAAAAACTCATCTGCTACATTGATTTAACATGATGATTTAGAAAAATAAATCGTGGGATTGATGATTAAAAAAAATCAAAATTTACAATAAACAAGACAAATAGACCACAATTTTTCTTAAATTCTGGCAAAGTTGTGCTATGTCTTGTTCCGGAAGCTGTCTTACCAACAAATTTCGCGTCAGCAATATTATTTCTATTTATTCCAAAAATAAAATTTTACAAGCCCTATATTCTTAACTATAACTATGGATACATATTTTCAAATAATTTCATTGATAATGAAGTTCTTTTTTTAACTCAGTTAAATCGTTTTTCCCTGATGGGAATTTATTTATGACACACTTAATTTTTATATAGATTTATATTAACAAATGAAACTTTATTAAGCTAAATATATTATTTTTATTGTTCACTTTTTTCATGAAAGCAAATACAACAAAATATTCGCTAAGACGTATTTTAGTATGGTAAAAATACAGTTGTACCTCCCAATTAAGAATTTTGCATTTGACACAATATGTCCAGAACTTTAAGCCCACCAGACCGGACATTGTGTATTTTGTCTTTTAATGCTAAAAAAATTAGCTTAATTAGAAATTTAGGATGTATTAGTCTTTAAATAAATGATACGTAAATAAATACATTAGTGAGAGGTATTTTTTTTCACATTCAAGTTTATGAAATTCTTAATTGAAAAAGTTTAAATGCTGCATAAATGTTTGAAATGAGCAATAAAATCTTGTAATCACAGAAATTTATTGAAAATAGTCCATTACACGAATTTTTTTAAAAGACTGTGCATTTTGTTAGTTTAAGCCAGAACAATTTTATTTTTTATGTAAATTCAAAGAAAATGCGTCTCCACGTGGTGCAACCATTTATTATTTATTTATTTTGTTTTAACTATAAATCAAAGCATCGACAAGACACATATTGCACTTCTTTTTCCTTTGTTCCTTTAATCTATTAAGTTGCATTGATTTATTATGCCAGCACTATATTTGATTTATTTAAAGATAGACACACAAGTGCTTGTCATTGAAATGCTAAAATTTTACAAAAAAGAATGCTGAATATACTCGAATCTAAGCTGCCCTTTTTTACAATGTTAAAGCTATTCAAAATTAGATACAGTTAGAATCGAAGGCAATAAAATTCATTCGATGGGGGAAATTGAACATAATACTGACGGGGTTAGAGTACTTACAGTATGTATTTAAAAGTTTTTAATATTGGTAAAATCAATGAATTATTCCATTATTAGTTCGCATTTTCATTTTTTTCTTAAATATCTTGTATTCCGATAAACCATTTTACACTGTTTTTGAGGAAACCGTGTTGAGAACTATGTATAGAGAATTATATATACTGGCTTAGAATCGATGGCGGCTTAGATTCGAATAAATACGGTATTTTTATATATTTTTCACCTTATATCTTATCTTTAAAACTTTTTTCGGTACCACTTAAATAGAACGGCCCTTTTAATAAGAGGTAAATACAAAAGGTCCACATTCAAACAAAATATTCTGTTTTGTGCACATTTGCCACCCTCAATGTAATAATACTACAAACAAAACAAGATAACCACCACTTTCCCCTTTATATCAGGGAAAATCTTGTCAAGAGAAGCACATATCTACTTGTATCCCGAGGTCGGGTGCTCATATACTTCAGAAGTCATATCCCCACGCAGTACAATTTTTACTTTTTTTTTATAAAAAGATATAGAGTCGTTATACAAATTTTACTAGCAATTATCGGCTTTTCAGTTTAGTGTAAAATAAGTGAAAATAATAATATTTAAGAAAATAATTTCATACACATTTTCAAATTTCGTCCAAATGCCGCCCCCAAAGTTTGCCGCCCCGGACATGGGTCCGGTTTGTCACGCCCTATAGCCCCTGCCGTGACGCAGCCATAAGTAAGAAGTAATGGATGACAACCACATTTGAATGATACTCGCTCTGCTTAGCGTTTTTGGCGTATTTTGAAGTGTCTTAGAACCTCACTTTCCGGATGATCGTGGTTTCCAATTAAAAACACACATTCTTGCTTAAAGAGATAACATAATTTTTAGGTGACATTTTGAAACAATTCTTCTATTTTTAATGGGCTGTGGTTTGATGTTTTACCATTACAGACCTAGTACATTTCCCGGAAGCTGGTATTTTAATGCTTCACCATATAGGCGGATACCAAACGCCGCAGATAATTTTGACGTCTAGTTTCCTCCCAAGGGGAGGCCCTGACGATTCGAACCTGTACTAGAATTTAATTTTTCCGAGAGCACCCAAGCCAAACAGACACTCTAGGGATCATTTACATGCTGCATAATTATACGACATAGCCACTGTCGATTTTCTGCATCATGAAAATCCACCGACTTGGACCGGGTTCAAACCCGCAACCTTAGTTGTAGAAAACCAGGGACGAACCAACTACGCCATTTAGCCGGCTCATTCCGAACATAAAGATGGAAATAGTGAAATTGGCAACACTGTTAACTTGTGAAAACTCCAGTTTTGAAGTAATTGGTGGGATAATAGCCTTTGTTGCTCCAATCCCACAAACCCTTAACTGAACTGAAGTAATTAGTGTTTTTGTTATCTTAAGTGACTCTGGTAAGTGGTTGTTAACTTTGAATCTAGATGTCTATTCTTCTTTTCTTTCTAAAATTAAAACTTCAAATAAATATTAGGGAGTGAGACATTTCAAATTTCTTGATGTTACCCCCAAACTTACAAAAAAAGAAATATTTTTATGAAAGTAAGGTTACTGTATTATAAATGTTTTTTCGATTATTAGATGCAAAACTTTTGTCGATTTATGGTTTGTTTCCTTCGATATTTTCACCATCACCTCAAGCATTACATCAACCTTTCTTTCAAAATTTTTAAGATTCTTCCCCTTTTTTAAAAAATTCGATTGACTTTTATAAAATACGACTCCAAATTAATCAATTTGGAGTCGTATTAAATAAAAGGATTTTCAGGGGGAATACAGTTTCTTGACAATGCAATTTTTTCTGTAGATTTTCAGCATTTCAGAGTGTTTGGCATGAGGAATGTATTGCCTATCGAAGTGTTCTTTTATGCTTATTAATTATTTTGGCAAATTTTATCTCTAAAAATACGAGATTTTGATTTTCTCTGTTAGAAAGAAATGTTCTTTATCCTTATGAATGAAGTACTGTTCTGAAAAACTACTTAAAAAAAGCAAAATATAAATGCTTTATCTTTTTATAATTAAAAACTTGTTTGATGAAAATGAGATTCTTAGTTTTTAAACACCAGATTACATTTTTAAACATTATGTATGTGTTTGTGATACATTTCTTTTTGTCTGATTTCTAGTACTTATAATTTCAATGAACATGTTATACCAGGAAAGTCTTAAGACTTTCTGAGGCCCTTATGCAAAAGTAGGCCCACCTCTGATCCTTAAAAGTATAGAATATACATAATACGTTGTCAAATACTATTATAAATGATAAACTGTAACAAATAAATGTGTGTGACTCACAAACCTAGGCATAACTGGGCTCTTTTGACTGCAGCCTTTTGACTAAATGATTGTGTATGGTGTAAGGCCTAGGCTTAGAAATGGACGATGGTCATCACATAACAGTGTAGTGTTGCCAGTTGGCATACAGAATTTAAAATTCCCAGTTTTTCAGAGAATATTTACAGAAATAACATTTGATCACTAAGTCAATGGAATCTTACATCTTGTTTAGGCAGAGTCGAAGCCCAGTTGGTCCATGCCTTTAGATGTCACCGTGTTATAGGTCTAAACTTAAAATTTAACATTTCTTACAAATTTTCCTGCTAAAATTTCTTTTTAGTGGTATTTATTTTTTATCTCATTCTAAATAACTATTATATTTCAGAACTATAAATTTTTGTAATATTAAG
The DNA here is from genome assembly GCA_019973975.1 of Trichonephila clavata. NCBI lineage: Eukaryota > Metazoa > Arthropoda > Arachnida > Araneae > Nephilidae > Trichonephila > Trichonephila clavata. Next base: position 69,639 of record BMAO01031671.1, read on the forward strand.
TAAATGTAACTAAAAATGCTGTATGCCTTAAAGTTAATTAGTGCTATTCAATTCTGATATTGAATAGGTAATATTGAGTGGTAATTATCAAAATTATATCATTCAAACATTCTTTTCTGATTATTGCTTAATATTTGTGAAGTCATATTTCATTACTGTTTCTAATAAATAAATATTCTTATAAATATGTATGTTATTTAATTTGCTTTAAAAATATGGAATTTTTTTTAATATCTTTTTTTTTTTTTAATCTTTGTTTCTTTAGTTTATAATTATGTTTTAGATTTTATTTAATTATTTTTTAGGATTGGCAATGAAAACCTGAAAATAATTTTAAAAAATTGTGTTGTATTGGCTGTCCTCTATTCTATGAAATAAAATTTGGTTAGTTATAAGGTAAATATCTTTAAATGCTCTTTATTAATGTAACTAGCTACTTTTAGTACTATTCAGTTTGTTACCCTGTTAATCTCACTAAATGAATAATTTTGGCAAAGATATTTGAAATGTGCATAAAATAAGCTTTTTACTGTTAAATATAATTTATTTTACTGAATTAGTGATGAAAACCATGTGAAGAGGGTGCAAAATGTTTGTAATCTTTCATTACACTTAATCAATGATTGATTTTCTTTCACACCTGGCCAACCAAACAGTATTTTTTTTCCATAAACATCTCATCACATTTAATTATGGTGCATGTAAGAAACATTTAATCAACAAATGAATTTTTGTTTGTTTTATTATTTGTAAATCAAATAAACTAAAATGCAATTTTCATCTTATTTTTATGAAAAATAAATTTTTCAAATGGATATTTATTTTGCTTACATTCTTCTGTAAGTTTTATACCAGTTTATTTATTCATTTTTTTTAAAAAAAAAGTGTGAATTGTGCAAATTAAATAATTATGAATATAATTAAAGATATGAAGCTGTAGAAAAATATCAAAGACCGTAAATAACATTTCTATGTGGTAAAACCAACTGAATACAGTTTTGAAGTAATACAGTATTTATATGTATACATATATATACCATTGTATCATTTAATTAAATTTACTGTCAGATCTGTGTAATTTAATTGATGTAATATTTTCTTTTATAAAAGCATTCTAAGATAAGAAAGCATTATTAAAAAACTTTTTTCAAGTATATCATTATATAAAAAAAAAGGATTTTTTTACTAAGAAATTTAAATTTTTTACTGGTGAAATTTTTCAATTTCATTTCATCTATATCTTTTAATTTCTAATTGTAAATCTTCATATGTATATTTATGTTGAATGATTCGGAACCTGTGTATTAATGTCACCACAGCCAAATTAGTGTCATGTGAGTCATGCCATTTTCTACCGAAATCTGTGACTGATGGGTTTTTTCCATGTAAAACACATTAGAGTTTTTGTTGTTTTGAGATCATGGGGTGATTCACATGGTGCCAATTTTGCTGCAGTGACGCTAATACGTAAGTACCAATAATTTATTTAAGTTTGTACTTTCATATGCATATTCATGTTTAATAACTCATTTTTCTTAATAACATTTCCTTTAACTTAATAATGTTTTTCAAGTTTTCTACTTAAACATAATGAAAATTTAATGATTATATATTCAGCTAGCTTAGTATGATATACATTGTTCAAAAGAATCAAAAAAACTTTCAGAAATATTTTTTTAATTCATGTCAATAATTAGAGAACTTAACCCCTTCTGCCCTAACATACTAATGCTGGAACATATCTTTACATTATTTTATATTCCTCATTTTCAAGAATTCTGACTTAAAAAATGTAGTGTTCTGCTAATAAAATATGCAAGAATGATAGTTATTACACTATCTGAGTAGATGGTAGCATGCCCTTAGCTAGGAAGATAATGGAAGCAACTAGCTGTTTCAGCCAAAAGGTTAATGCATCTTATATTAGTTTTTGAAATATTAAAATTAATTATCTGCATCATTAAAATTTTCCATAGTACAAATTACTCTTTATGTCCAATTCAGTAACTTTAACTAAAAAATAAGACAACATTTTATTGTGAATAGGAATTTAATATTTTCTACTGATAAGATAATAGTAGTTAAACTTTTTCTATTAATGTTATATCAGTTGCCTTTTATCAGTCAAAATTTGTTTTGATTTAAAATAAAATAATATTTTCTCTAAAAATATTAGTTGGATCCCACCTTTATTGATGTAGCTAAACTTGTAATTGTGAATTTCTATAAAAACATGGAAGAAGTGAGCATAATTTTTCAATATCATTATATTGAACTATTATAAATAGATAAAAATGGACTCTCTATATCATATTTCAGTTTGATTATAAACAACTAACTAAAAAATTTATTTTACAATAAATTACAACTGCTTTATAAATTTTCTGTGCAAATAAAATCTCATATATACATATCTGATCAATAGTTGTTCATCTAATCTTGAAAAAAATTTGTTTCCTCTTGTATTATCATCGAAATGAGTTCAATTACTTATCGTACATGACAATACTAACTTGAATTTCCAAAACTCATTCATGAAATTTTGAAAAATAAAGTATATTTTTTTCTTTATTTTTACATTTAAGTATAAATTTTTGTGAAATCTGTGCTTAAATTTTCTTTCTCTTTCTAGCATTATTTTTGAAAAATGAACCAACAACTACGGCCCCCATCATTTTGCAGTGTAGGGGAGGTTCTTTATTTGAATGAGGAGCTCAGAAATTTAACTGTTGTTGTGCAAACTGAAGCTTCTCAATGGAAATTTCCAGCTCACAAATTAGTATTGGCTTCAGAAAGTCCAGTTTTAAGAGCCAAATTAGAAGATGAAAACCTGAATCAAATTGTTCTGGATGATATTGCTCCTTCAACTGCTGAATTACTGTTAAGGTATTTTCTTTAATTTCAAATATATTTATATATATTATGTATTTACATCACAGAATACACTTAAAATACTTATTTTCACTTGTTATAAATATTTGAATAAATTGTGTAAAATTTGTTTGAAAAAAAATTACATTATACATTAACAGTTAAAAGGCATGTAACTTTTCCTGTATGTTTTTAAATGGCTATCATCTAATTGTTCCATAAATACTACAAAATTATTTATTTACATATTTTTAGCATTCTCATTTGCAAGCTTTTTATGTTTCTTCTCTCTTTCTTTCCTTTAGAAATATTTTGAATGATTAATTACAAAATACCTCAATAACACATTGTAAGTTTTAAAAATACTTTCAAATTTATTTTTAATAAAACACATACTTTTAGAATATTTCTTTATCATAAAACTATATATGTACATGTTTGTATAATTATCGCAAAGCAAAAGAAAAATGGTTTAGTAGTAAATATATCCACGAATCATAAAATTAAGTTATGCATATAAATATATGTATGTATATTGCTGTATTGCAGAGGTCTTCAAACTTTATCTCACGGAATCCCTTGAACTTGAAAGTGCTTTCGTAGAACTCCATTTCATACACATACTTCGAAGAATATATCTTAAAATAATATTTAAAGTAGATCAACATGTTATAAGTACTTTATGTAAAGACAATTAAAAAAAAGTATTAGATTTATTATATATATCAAAAAATTATAATCTTATTTTTTAATATAATTTACTCATCAATATATATATATTAATTTATATCAAAATATACATTAATTTGTGTTAATTCAAATTTCACCTACCCATGCATTATATTTAGTAACAGGGATATGTGCTAGTATTTTTTACACAAGCTGTAGAAGTCTTAAGTCTATTGAAATTAAATGCATTATATTCTGGATTTAATTTATTTTTATACTTTGTTTTTGTAGCCACTTACATTGAGAAATGTATATTTTATTTGAACACAATGTTCTGAATGGCATTAAAATGTTTATAGCTGTGTGAGAAATCCTGTCTATTTTTGATGAATTTTCAACCTAAAATTTAGAAGCTATTCTTGCTTAAATTTAAATTTTAACATCAACTCTGTAGATATGTTGTACACTCTCCTTCATTATATATGTTGTTTTCCATTCGAAAACTATTTAGTTTTGCAAGATGTGCCAACTATTGAGTATAAAATTATCTCATGGAACCCGAGATCATAAACAATAGAACATTCAAAATTCAGTAGGAAGTATATATATAAAGATAAAATGTTTTAATATTATAATAAAAGTGTTGTAAAATAAAGTTATATATAAATAAAATTTTTAGTTTTAATGAATAGGATGAACTTTAAATACTTGTAACTATATAAACTTCATAAAGAACGTAAATCCATCTTGCATACATATTTCTCGATTTTTTTTTTGTGATTCCTGGAACCCCTGGGTATGCCTTGTGGAATACAGTTTGAAAACCACTGCTGTATTATATTGAATTCATTGATTAATATCCTGACGTCTCTTCAGTTATACACTGAATATTTTGAAAACTCAATAGCTCAGAAGAAAATGTTACATTTAAGAGTGTTTGGGAATAATCAAAGGTACTTTGTTTGCATCGGACAATGATGTGCATTTCAACTGTAGGTAATTACTAATTATTGTAAAGTTAGTTTGATAGTTTTTGTAGATTTTCACAAAACTCAATTAGCTTAAAATTAAATGTTTTAAAGTGTTTTATTAATGAATTTGAATAGTAATTCATTATTAAAATGGAAATGTGCTCATTTAAATTTGAACCGCTTCTGATATTCAATAATAACTCAAAGCAAAAATGGGCCAGCATGTAATATACTAGAAATCAAAATCTGAGAATGAGAAAATTTGTGGTCCAGTTAACAGCATTACATGAGATGTTTATCAAAATTTTTGTAAATATGTCACTTTTTCCCCTGTTTTAGATACATTTACTGTGGTGAGCTAGAAGTAGAAAATTGGAATGAGGGTATTGATCTATTAGAAGCAGCATACAAGTATGAAGTTGAAGATCTTGTGCAAAAATGTGGAAGATTCTTAGAAGATGTAATTTCTCTTTCAAATGTTTGCTATATTTATGATAAAGCTTCAACTTGTTCCCTTCCAGTCTTGCAACATAAGTGTCTAAAACTTATTTTAGATGCAGGTTTTGTTGTATTAAGAAGTGAAGCTTTTGAAGTATTAAATAAGGATTGTGTAATGGATATTGTGACAAGTTCTGACCTCAACATTGACAGTGAGCTCATAGTTTTCGAAACTCTTTTTAGATGGGCTCGGATTGAGTGCTGCCGTACAGGATTAGCAATTACAGAAGCTAATATTTTAAATCAAATAAAACCATTTCTTCAACATGTATGCATTGATGACATGTCTGATGCTGACAAAAGTGCTTTGCCGCCAACAATTCTTTCATGTGTGAAACCGAACAATCGTAATCGAATTGGTTTTTCTGTATCCACCTCTTTATTATTACATTCGAAAAGTTTAGAATTGGATATTAATCAAAATCGCTTAGATTTCATTGGAGAACATTTGAGTTGCCTCAGGTTTTCAATAGACTTTCCTGTTCATCTTGTTGGATTACGTTTCACACTTGTTTGCAATATTCATCCCTTACAGCTACCACTTATATTAGTAAAGGAAAATACACCCAAAGTTACTATGTTTACTCACAATTTGTGTACAACTTCGTCAATACAGAGAACACAAATTAATCAAAGAGTTTGGCATGATGTTGAAATTGTGTTACGTCAACCTACATTTTTGAAAGCTGGAGATATTTATCATTTGTATGCTACTATGGATGTGGGAACTGATGCTCAGTGTCCTCAGACTATACTTTTCAATAATGTATTGCATACAGCTAGTGGTTATGTAAATTTCACATCACATGGGGATGAAACATGGGGTATTAAGAGTCTTATTGTTATTTAATTGAAAATTATAAAGCATCACATTTTTTAAGTTACCAAAATAAAACATTTTATTAAATACAGTATTAGACAAATATATATTTACAAAATTTTTAAGTTAATTTTATGTATTTATACTAGTTGATCCCGATTTTATTAATGGACTTGAAGATTCTTCATCTGTATTTCTTAATAAGGGTTCAGTTTCTGTATCTTTTGCATATCTTGCACGAATTTTAATCCATAGGGGACGTAGAATAACATCATTATATAAACACATGCCACACAGGAGAATTATGAAACCAAACAATTGTAACCAGTGAAATTTTTGCCATGAAACAATAAGGGAAAATATCCACACTGTGAATGTCCTTACACTATCCAAAACCATTCTTGTTGTAGCACTCATTTCTTTTGTCACACTTAAACCAGCAAAGTTGAAGAAAGCAATGCTCACAACAGTGCCTGAAACAAATATTGTAATTAATATAAACAGAAAATAATTATCATTTAGAAAAAATATCAGATATAAAATTAACAAAAACACTTAACATAACTTTTTTTTAAATATCAGGCTACTCAGAAGTATTTATGCCTGAAATACATATAATACATCATATAATAAATATTTAACAATTCACATTTTTTTGCCAGTAAACTTTAGAACTTTGTTTTCTCCATTCAAAAATAATTTACCTGTTAATGCCAGTGCAACTCTCCAATTGTTAGATATTTGAGTAAAAGCATCTAATGCATCTTCTAATCGACCACCAGGATTATTGAAGACACTATTGCCAACTTTTATATAATACATTGGTACTAATAAAATACAAAGGGTAACAAATCCAAAGAGACCTGAAATTTAAATAAGTTAAAAACAACCTAATAAAGAAAGATGTGCTTTCTAAATAACATACAATTGAAACTGAGCTACTTTATTAAGAAAATAAAAGATTGATCAAATTAACACACTCCACTTGTTTTTAATCAAATATATTTTTATTCTTTTTATTAATATACACTGATCCATAAATAAATATCTATGTAATGTTCAATTTTATTTATTTTAAATATTTACAGTTTAATATATTATAATTTAATATATAATTTTAGCAAAACAATGCTCATTTTTAAAAGTTTTTATGACAACTAGCATATATGGCTATATATGTGATAAACATTTATAAAATAATTGCATTTATTATAATTATTAGAAAAAAATGCTTTTTAGTTTAAATGAAGTGTCAACTTTTTCTATATAATTCACTTCAATACTATATACTAATTCAAAATTTAATACAATTCACTATTCATACTTCTTTATTCCTGCAGTAAATCTGATACTAGAATTAACAAGTCATTTCAAAAATTCCTAATTTCAAAAAATATCTGCTAATAAATAATAAAAACACATTTACCTTCCCAACCAACTCCTAGCAAAGGGGGAACATTATGCTTAGTAATAAACTTTTCTTCTACTACCATTTGAGTAGCTACAATAATCTGAGCCATCACAATCAAAAGATCACCTAAATCAAGATGAAAAAAATTGTGAAATATTTATTGATTTTTCCCATACTAAAAAAATTACCATGGTTTTGAAAAATGATCAATTTAACTTAATATCTGATTACTTCCTAAGTTGTTAAATATATTGAAAATACTTTTGCTATTATCAAAAGACAACTATCAAATTAATTTTTAAATGTCATTTTATAAAACATTAATTGTAACTTCCTTAATCATCAATGACAAATTGAAAGATACAATACTGAAATTTTTAAAAAACAAAATGCCTCCCATTTTTTAAAGCATTTCAAAATATGTTTAATGCATAAGATAGAAAGTTAGAATATAGTTTGGGGAATGAATATTTTAGTCCATAAACAGGGTTAAATAATTTTGCTGTGGCTGTCACATTGGACAGAAAATAAACTAAAATATTTTTTAAATGAGAAAAAAAAATTCACTGCCCATTTTAAAATAAATTTAAAACTATTCAGAATTTATCATACATTGTCTCAAACTTTTATAGAAAAGAGACTAGCTTGATAAAGAAATACATCTGTTACTCATTAAGATTTCATTCTTAAACTATTAAATATTTTGATCTTTGGAAAAATTTAAATATGAAGAGTTTTGCTAAAATGTGATTTATTGTAATAAAACAGTAAAGTTGATTTAAAATATTTTGTTCAATATAAGAATACCAAGAAACACATTTGTGTGCAAATAAAAAGTTATGTATCATCAAAGGTTTATAACAAAAGCATAATGAGCATATAATTTCCTCATATGTTTTTAAAAAATGTAATAAAGTTGAATCTTTATCAAATTTGAGTGATCAAAATGCAGTTTTTGTGATCTTATGAGCTTTTTTTATGTGTGATTAATTTAACATGTTGTGTATGTAATGTGTTTTTCAATAAAGAAATATTTTTTATACATTTAAACAATTTTTTAGCTTTATTTGAAAATATTTTACATTCATTTCAAACTATGTTTCATTTTTTTTTAATAAAGATAAATTTGGTACAAAAAAAACTTATTTTTAAATAAGCTTCATATTTTTATTAGAAAATTACATTTAAACAGACATTTTTTTTAATTTCTTATTTTATGTTCCTTCCTTACAAGTTGTAGCTTTCAACACTTCCCCCCCCCCCCAGATTTTATTTATATGTATGTGAAAAAACTATAAAGATAGCACATTTCTTTCTTGAATGTTTAAAGTAGTCTCCCGATAAACATTCTTTAAAAAAAAGATAATTTTGTTGCCTTGCTTACCAAATCAACTGTTTTTTTTTTAATTATTATTATTGCAAATGATTTTAGAGTCGCTCACAGTAATGACTAACGAAGTGTCATAAAGCTGTATGTATGTAATTATTTTGTGAAATTAACTAACTCTGAAAAAAGAATGTTTGAGTAACTTTAAAATGGACCAATGAATCAAATTTCATACATAATAATTTAATGCACATTAATACTTCTTTTTTCTTTTGCTATCTTTTGCCTAAGTTATATCAAAATCAATTTGAACTAATCATTGAGATTGTAACCTGGATATCACTCAAGAACCACTTATATCTCAAATTATTTACTGGACTGACTAGAAGCATTATTAGTTACAGTCAGTCCAATTTACATCCCCATGGAAGAACACCTCCATGCTTCAGCATGAAGGTGGAAGGGTTCTTGTTCCACGTAAATTCTTGGGATTAATTCCTCGTTTTTTCTTCTACAAACTGTTATACACTTGTTGGAACAAAAGATGTTGAATTTTATGTCAACCAATTTGCTGTCAGAGTTGAATTTGTTTAAACTTAATCTCAAGAATCTAGTTATAACAGTGTAGTATTAAGGTGGAAATGTTCTTGTGTGGGGGTGTAAATCGGCTTCAGGATTAAGTAATTCTTGATGATATTGTGAATCATGAGCTTTATTCAAATATTTTAAAGAACAATTTTAAATTATTCAACCAAAATTTGGATATTGCATTTTTTAACAAGATAATGATGCAAAGGGCATTGCTCTCAATGTGCGCTGCTGGTGTTTCTATAAATTGTCCTAAAATTCTGAAAAACCTCCTAAATCACCTGATTTAAGTCTAGTAAAACATATTTGATTTTAAAAAAAGGAAATATGACTTACAGAAACTTGGAGGAACATTGATGCAGAAATTACAAAAAGCTGATGAAATCTATACCAAGGTGTTTAAAAGTTATGGACATTAAAAGATATCCTACTAAGTACTAAATTAAGAAAGAAGTACAATATTTAAAGCTATGTTAAGATTTTTTTTTAAGTGTACAAAAACATGCAGCTAATTTTTTAGTAGTTTTTAGATTTTTATTTTTGCAAAAAAGTTATACTATGTTTTAAAAATTATGTTATTCTATTAAGAACAAGTTGTATATATCATAAAGAATTACAATTCCAATATATTAATTTTTATTAGTCAAAAACATAAAATTTTATAGGAAATTGCAAGTGTAGAAACACTTTCCACTGTATAAAAATTTTTATTAGCAATAGGAAGTACCTTTAATGATTTATTTATATTGAAGTATTAATATTTATATTATGAGACTGAAACAGTAAAAAAAAGCACAAATTAAACAATTTACCTGTTATAATACTGTTTTGACTTAAATTTGAAGAAGCATCAGGATTAATCACATCAGATATCCCAACACAAATAAGTCCAATAATCACAATAAAAATACCTAACCATTCATATCTTTTCATATGCTTATCCAGAAAAGCAACTGACAAAAGGCCCGTAAAAACAATAACTGCTCCTATATTAAATGAAAATGTTTATTGATTTTAATACAAACACATTAACATTGTACCAAAAAAATGCCTTTTCTGCTAACATATAAAATAAAAAGGTAAGAAAAAAAGGTGCATATGCAAGAAATTGCTACTACTTATTGAAACAAATTCCCTAAAATAATTATTATTTACCTCGTAACATTTGAAAACTGGAGGCATATGTAAGGTTCAATCCAATATACATAGTAGATGTGGCTGTCAAATCACACAATGCAGGTGCCAAAAATATTAAAGGATTGAACGATCCTGAATTCAATGTTTGATTATCTTTATCATATGTTCTGTTAGATTGTCTACCAGTACACACTAAAATTTTAAAAAGGATAAGACAAGATAGTTCACCCAAGAACATTGAACAAGCCTAAAAGAAAAAAAATTTACTTTTACACATATGTAGCTTTTCCAAAAAATAGTTATAAGACATTACCTAACAAAATAAATTAAACATATGTATTGCTAGCAAAAAGAAAATATCAAAATTTTATTAATTTTTAGTTATTTTTATAAATAAATTAAAATATACACAAAACCTTATATTCAAAATATTATAAATCATTTTCATAATATATTATTTTTATAATGTATTACATATTTTTGAATTACAATTATCTTTTACTATAAAATATTTTTGATAAAAGTAACAAAGACCACAAAATACTTCAAATTGTACATTTTTTTTTATTTTGCTGTCAAAAAAAATAAGTTTTTTAATTATTTGTTTTATTTATGAGAATTCAGTAAATAAAACTGGAAAAATTGAATTTTAAAAGAAAACGCAAATATGCCATGTTTTTATTTAGGACACAATTTTTAAACATACTTTCTTTTGTTTCCATAACTTAATTTAAAGCATTTAGCTCTATGATTTCATATTGAATTTACTGCGACTTTTACATCCTTTGACTGACTGCCTTATTGGCTTGTTAGTTATTTAATTAATTTATAATTTCTGCAACACATTTTTAATATTATTTTGTATTGGTTATTAATTTTTGTATGATTTTCTTTTGAGTATACTTCTCATAAAAAGCTTATAAGCATAGTGTTAGTTTAAATACATGAAAAAGCTAAAATGGCTGTAACAGCAATAGAGTGCATATTTTTAAAAAGTGTGAAACTGCTATAAAAATAGTAAATAATGTTCTTGTTGATGATCTATGTAATATAAACATATCAATTGAATTAAGTACAATTTAACAATTGTAAAATATAAATACAAGTTTTATTCACCTGTCATGTGTGATGTTTTAAGAAATCAAAGGTATCACATGAAAAAGGCATTCTGAATATTGCAAACAAGTGAGATTTTGAATGAGAGATCATTCAGAAAATATCAAAATGTGATAACATTAAAAACAAAATTGGAATGATTTAGAGCAAACTTATCAATTAAGATAAGATAACAAAAAAAATTATTATAAATAAATATTTTGTAAATTACAGACAAAATATATGTTTGTGTTTTCTCGAAATGAGTTTTTGTTGAGGTAAACTCTTCAAAGAATGTTTTACATGGAATGTCCATTATAAAATTCAAATGGTTTTTTTTTATCTTAAAGAATATAGTCTTATCCAGTAAATGCTTAAAAATTTCAATAACTTTACTTTTTTTATGAAGATAAAAAAAAAAAAATTTGAATCACAGAAAAGAATTTAAAATTATGAAATTCCAATTTTGGAATTTTAATTATGTTTAATACACAAAATATTAGTACATTCATAAATAAAATATTTTTTAAATTATAAATTATGTGGATTTCTTACAAAAATACCTTAAGGTTTGTGGATATGATAATTTAGTTATTTCTCATTAATCATAACTATTAACTGATAAAATTTAATTAATAAAATGTTTTTATGGACCATAAATAAAATTTTATATAAAAATTATAGATGTTTTTATAAATTTCAGTATAAAAATGTGTGGTATGTAATAATGTGATCTTATGGATTTAAAAACTAAAACATGACATAAAATGAACTCATTCACCTTGTCAAGGACATTTCAGTAGTGTGCTTTCATAACAGTAATTAAAATATTTCTAAAGAATGTTGTAATATGTTGTGTAGATAGCTCTCTAAATGAAGTGAAAATATTTGAAAATACATCGATAAATATTAGTATTTCATGTAGAACAAAATTGGTATAGATATATAGAAAGTATTGTCAATAGGTGTTTGTGAAACAAAAACAAAATATTTCAAAATCACCTGAAATGTAATATTAAAAAAATAACTGAGAAAATGATGTAGGATAATTGAATTAATTATAGTAAGTATATTAATTTTACTTTTAATAAAAAGTAATCAGAGATCTATCTTTTGAGCGAGAAATTTTCAGTAAAACTAATGTAAGACTTTTTCCTGTATCAGATTTCAGAAAAAATATTTTATTTAACATTAATATTTCTTTAAAGTAATTATAGAAAATTAATAGAATGAAAAATAACTCTTTAAATTTTATTACTGTAAAAAAAGTTTAAACCAAACTCCACACATAAAATTGAACTGAATAATAAAAATAGAGTTGACTACCACTATAGATTTCATATTTCAAACAAGTCATCTGAAAAGAATTTTCATTCTAAAAGCTAATAAAAATCGTAAAATTGGAAATTAAAACTTGCCTGTAAAAATGGGTGATTAAATTCAACAACTTTCCCTTCACTATTTTTAGACTGTAATTTATCAGCCCACCTAAAAAAAAACATTCAATTACTTATTTAAAAATAGTCTTGAGATAAAAATTTGTCAGAAACAACTCATCAATGTTTATCCTTCCCAGAAAAAAATGCAATTTAAATATTGTATAGATTATATAGTGGAATAATGGCCACTAGATAATTATATAAATATCAAAGCTATATTTGAATAGTAGACCAGTGTTAAAAATAAAAGAACTTTAACGTTTTGATTCAGTGCCGATTTAAGCTCATTTTGGGCCCTGGACACAGAAAATCTACAGAACCCCTTGGCACTGGCAGATCAAAATTTATTATCAGAAAATCTGGTTAAGCCCAGCTTAACCAGGCCCCTGGGCGCCCACCCCAAACACCCAATGGATAAACCAGCACTGTTTTGATTATTTCTAGATGAATAAGTTTTTAAAAAATTCAGTATGTGTACATAGGTTAATATAAATTTAAGAAAACACAGAATTAGGATATATAAATGCATAATTCAACACAAGAAAGTCAAAATTAGAGGCTACAAGTTGGAACGAAAAAATGATAAATAGACATTGTGATCACCTCTCATAATTAGTTATACAGCTTTCAAACTGTATACATACTGTAAAAGCAGTAGTTTATGAGTACCTGTGGCTCCAACACACAATGCTGTTTCCAGATCTTGGAAGTAAGTAGACAAGTTGTAATTGTCCTCTCAAGAGTATCCCCAAATATACTATATAAGGTTAAAATCTAGATATTCAGCTCACCAATCTATCCAGTAAATATCTTCCCTTTCCAAAAATTCACTGGTCAAAAACATCCAACATGTGTGTGGACTAGCAGTGATATTTTTAAAAATTAACTACAGCCCGGAAATGGCAAACATAAGGCTTCATGACTTCTGTCATATGCTACACAATAGTCAGGTAGACTTAGACAACAACAGAAAAGTCTGTATCCGTCTGATATGATGCCTGCACAGACCATCAAATTTTTGTTACCATACCAGTGTGGCATTTGGGTAAATAATGGTAGCATAAGAGTTAAGAAATTAAATAATTGAATTATTTACATCCACAACTATTTAATTCTATATTTGCATTTAAATATAAGTTATATTCATACTATTGACTATTTCAATGCTGCAGAACATATTATTTGGGAAGGAGGAGATAACACAACCATTCTTTTTGGTGTTTTAAACTAGCTCTCCTTTCACTCTGTTCAGGTGGGGAGTGGTTCTTTCCTCACACCTCGAATTTCAGTCAAGGTTTCGGCTTGTGGGCAGTGGCATTTCTTTTACGGCCATCGGTTGTCAGGGCGATGTCGGATGAAAAGACCCTGCAAAATTTAGGTAGTGCATGTGTGGAGATGAACTAAGAAATGCTATCTGTATAAGAAAGCCGATTTTGTAGCTGTGGGGTGGAAAATGTTACACCAGTCTCTTTTTCACATGATGGAGGACATGCAAAAAGGTCATATGTTTACACAAAATGAAAGAAAATCAATGGATAGACTGAATGTCATCAATAAGCAGAAGAATCTACTGTGCATACTCCAATGTCAATGTTCTCTGCAACATGCTAAACAGGGTCTCTTTTATACAAAAATGAGCAGATACAAACAGCAGAACTTTCTCATGCAGCCTATTGTAAGAAATGACCACTGAACTATTTCAAAAGCTTTGCAATTACAAGACAGCCAAAAAGCTATTGTACTTATGTTACATGCTAACTACAATAGGCAAATATTGATCTTCATTGGTCATTGTAACTTCTGGATGACTTTCCCCTGAACTACTCTCCATAGATCTCTGCTCCCATTAAATTGTCTCTATTGCATTACACTGGACATTAGATTTAAGTCTCTAGCAATCTGCACTTGAGGTTACCCTGCCAAAATTCTTCAACTATTTGTATCTAATTCAATTATCCAAACACAAATGGTTAAGCATTTTACTAAAAGCCTGAGAAGATCATTCAATATTTTTTTTTAAACAATGTGAAAGTGTCTGAGATATATGACCAGAGTGCACTCATAAAACATTTTTACCTAATCAACCCTAAAAATGTGCATATTTGTTTGAAAAACATTTCTTTGATTTTCAAGGTATTTAACTAAATATACAATTTTAAAAAAATTAAATGAAGTGTAGCTTAAGATTAACAAATTGCAAGTTTAAGTTTTACTTCCATTAAAAATGATTCTGTAGAGTTATAGGCAGCTTAATGTTAAATACAAGTGGACCTTAAATTCAGAAATGTGAAGAATGAGAAAAAGCATCATCTTAATATGGTTCAAAATAACAAGATTTGATTACCAATTTTATGTCTTAATCAAATAAATTTTGTTTATTATTGTAAAAGATTGCATTGATTAATATTTTGTTAAATATGTTAAAGGTATACACAATTAAAAGTTTTAATTAAATCCAATCTCAAATTCTTTATATTGGCTAGTATATTCTTAAAATTAGTTGATAGATTAAAATTTACTTGAAAATTCACTTCAAAATTGTATTACATTCTTTCATAAATAAAGATTTAAGCTAATACTTATACTTGCATGAATGAAATTTCATATAATACATGAAATTAAAGTTTTTAGAATCCAGTTTACAAAAGATTCCTAGAGCACTCAACTTTTGTGTCCACTGCTTGAAAATATATTATAACTGCATGTATTTTACACGAAAACAATCAACCAAAAAAGTTTTTTTTAATGTACCTTAATAGTGAAAAAAATCAAAATTTGAAGAATATATCAAAAGAAACAAAATAACTAAAAAACATTTTTCAGAAAAATCTAGTTACCTTCCAAAAGCTAAGCCATTGGCCTTTCACAATTATACATTTAAAAAATATAATTTCTAACAATAGTTAGTAAAATGAAATATAATTTTGACTTAGCATTTGTTAAAAATATCAGTATTATGCAATTTTAAATAAATAATTGTGTTATGTAAAAATAAACTGATGCAAATATACCTATACATCTAAAAGAAAAAAATCACATATTTGCTTTTTTTTTATTAGTCTTATTAACTTATAACAATCTTATTTTATAGTGCACACTTTTACTTTGAATCTACTTGTAAAAATTACTGGAAACAGATAAATGAATTCATTACAGAAGAAAAGGAGCTATTGGTACAGTTTGGAATTTTTTCTCCCTTTCTCCAAAGGAGCAAATAAATGTGGGATTTTGCCAGCATTAACAAATATTTTTGACATCTAATAGGTACATTTAGCTTATTTTCCCGTGCTTGTTCATTAATTTTTTTTTTATTTACTTCAGATTTTCTTTTTGTTTAAATGATACTTGTGAGTGAGTGTATGGGTTCACTGGTGCAAGAACCTTATACTTGTGAAATTTGTTCATTTCTGTCAGTATTATTTTTGAAATTCAATTGAAAAAAAGGAAAATGTAATAATAAAAAAAATCATTAAAACACTATTAATAATAAACACACCAAAAAATAAATATCAGGCATGAAATTAGAAATGACATTTAGCATAGAAAAGAATAGTTCTTTTAAAAAAAATCTATGAAATGCTTCATTATTTCAATAAAAAAAATGAGTCCACATTTCAAAAGGCATTGCTTGTCTATCATTTAATTTCATCAGTTCATTCTACTTTTCAAGCACTCCTAGTTGATGAAATTATTAAAATCTTGCACAGAGAAGTGATTGTACTTGACAGCTTGAAATCAGAAATATATTCATAACATAAAAGCAGAAAATGAAAGTTTAATCTGCAACACTGTTCACACACAAGGAAAGATTCTTTCTAGTTTCAAAATACAATTCTCATAAAACCCATAGTCAGAAAAGACATAGTCTATGTTATTTACAAATATTATTTCCTTGTTTAACAAAGAAGCTTTTACTAATTGCATCAACTACTAAGCCATCATCAACTAGTGTACCTAAGAAAGCCAAATTAAACTAGTGCAAAGAAAACACAATATGTGACAGATTATATGATACTAAAAGCATTCTGAATGTTAAAAAAAATTACACATTTTTCCTGATAATTTGTTTGATTAAACTCTATAACACATTCATTCTAATTTTTAAAAAATACAAATAACATTCTTTTTTTCTCCCATAACATGTCATCGTTATTCATATAACGCTTATTTTCATGTATGTACTCTGTCATCTTTATTTACAGACAAAATATTAACAGAGTGATTTATTTTTGTTAAATATCGAACATTCTATTAAATAACAGTACATATAAAGCATAAAAAGATTCACAATGTTATTCAAAGTTTAAATTACCTATTTACAAAATTTTTAGATACATAGATTCTATGTTAGTGTATACCTTCATTTATCACCAACTTGGCAAATTACTGTCATCATATGGGATGGAAGTCTGATGCCAAAAAGCAAGCAATAATTTGGCACTTTTTATCCCAATTGTTAAAAGTATGAACTAAACTAAAATTTTACCATAAAATAATGATATATATAAACAGGTGAAGGTTGGCTAGCCGCAAAACTTAGTTAAAACCTGCAATCCTGGTTCCTAAGGCCAGGAGTTTGCAATAATATCACTGTGGCTAACAAACTTTTTACTATCATGACTAGATATCTTAGGTTTATAACTATTCTGTGTATATTTTAAATTATATATATATATATACATAACTTGTCTTCCTGCTTCACTCATACATTATTGACAATATAATACTTTCATGTTTTTCTCCCCCCAAGATTTCAATTTCGCTGTCAGAATTAAGTTCAAAATGCAAAAAATCTAACGATTTTATCTTAATGAAGACAAATATGAGGATACAGCAGTGACCAGAGTGCACTTCATGCAGTTTATAAAAATTCATTACTTCACATTTTATAGGAATGTAATTTCGTCTTCTTAGTCAACTAGCTATTTAAAAAACTATGATTAGCCATAATATTACATAAAAATAGCTTTTAAATAAATATAACAACCCAAAATTAGTCTTTCAAAACAATTCGGTAGCTCTTCAGAAGATTTTCAAGTTATACTGTTACTTTTCTATTAAAACAGATGAATTTTATGAATGTATCAATCAGATTCACTGTATTTCAGGGCAATAAAAATGCAGGGGTGGAATCCCTACTTAAAAGACTTAATTACTAAATTATGTCTCGTAAATGCGACTGCATTAATCATTTAAATAATTACATACTTTTCCTGTCATAAAATAACAATCAGGATATTTAAATAACAACCACCTTAAGAGATAATTTGAAATATCAAACTAAGATAATATGTTTTGAAAAAATATCCTTACTTCGTAGCTATTGTATTGATAGATCCAGTAACAACCATCAACAGAGCGAGAAATTTTTGGTAATTTGTCCATGCCATGATCTTTCAATTTTAGTTTTACCCTAAGAAAATATGGATGAGAAAAATTTATTAAATTTTTCAACACCTTTACCATTTAATCAAAACTATTCACTCGGATTTTTCAATTACTAAGCGAGAAGGATTCAAACTACATACACACTTCATTCAACCCCCACTAGTCACGTGCACATTGAAAACAAACTTTTGACGGAGCATTTCATACAGTAACCCTTAAATATAATAACGCCAAGCAAGACGTTCCCGAATTCGCCAAATCGAGTTTACAATGTCCTGATACTTTTTATCATTAACTGACGAAAGTTGCCAAAACAAGCGATAAATGCCATTCCTATCTGATTTTGTAACTTCCAGCTGATTAACTCAGAAGAATTAATCAGGATTCAGAAATGTCTCCGAGTTCAGTGACTCACAGTCACACCAAAGCTTTATGATTGCGAAAAACAAATGAATATCTTCACTGCATACACGAAAATAAAGAAGGAAAATAAAATCAAAAAGACGAATAAATTCTCTGAATATGGCTAGCTTACAAAATTTAATCTGGAATTGATCACACACATGATTCTCTTAGTCTATAGTAATGTATTATATTTTATTTATTTTAAGCTAATGTATATGTTACCGGCAAAGTATAAAATACGGCATTCTATAGAATGCCTAGGCATTCTATACAATGCCTAAATCTAGCCGGCAATGTATGAAATGATTCCTATTTCACACATTGCCTAGGCATTCTATAGAATGCCTAATGAGAAACTGGCAAAGTATGAAATACATCTCAGATTCATTTCGAATATTGTCAATTGCTAGACAAAACTTTTTAACGCGTGTCTCAGGCTCAGAATCTGTTAGTTGTACATTGCTGTTTGTTCCGAATGTCAAAATACTCAATTTTACTTAAACATATTCAATAAAAATTTGCTTTTTTCCTGTGTTTCCTAAAAATGGAGGAGCAAGCTATAATGTTGGAGAACAAGTCATGGTCTATAGCAGGGATCGGCAACCTATGTCACGCGTGCCACATGTGGCACGTGGTACAAATCTCAGTGGCACTTTGCACTACTCAACAAATTTGTAAATTTTTAATTGTTTCAAAAATGCTCTGCTGTGTGGTTCGTTGAATCATATTGGTAGATTGGTTTGACACTCAACAGCTAAAAGGTTGCCGACCCATGGTCCATAGACATGAAACAACTATTCAACGGCTACTTGCCCAAAATTCGAGTTGATGCTCCAAAAAAAGTTTTTTCTTAACTGAAATTACTTACTAGAAGTTAATAAGTGATATAAAAAATGCTAAAATGAGTACTAAGAAGGAACCCAGGGATGTTTGCGGAAAATAAAAGTAAACTCATTTAAACTGTTAAAGAAGGCGGTCGTACCATAAAACAGTGGTCCCTAACCCTTGGTCCGTGGATCAAAGGTTATAAGGCAACTCAAGGAGCATTAAATTTTTTCCATGATATTTACTGAGGTGTATTTTTCTCGTGTTTGGGCGACTTTCCATGGAAATCACTTTATATTTTATGTAAAATCATTTTGTAATTATTTTTGGTGTAACTGAACTTTACTCTGAAGGTATGCTTAAATACATTTAAATTATATAAAATCAAACAATTTAAAATATAAATAATCAACGTCCCACCCTCAGTGGGCTGCTGTAAAATTACCAAACATTGACCGATCTGGAAGATAAAACTGTTGGGAAGAACTGCTATACAGTATTAAATCACGGATTCTTTTTCCCTCAATGGGGTTGCAGATTGGTATTTTTACCATTTTCAGACCTAGTACATTCTCCAGGGGCTGGTATCCCTTTTTAGTGCGGCACCATATAGGCGATACCAATTGCCCCAGTAATTTTGACACCAAGTTTGACGATGTGAACTTGTTCTAGGAATTTAATTTGAAAAGAGAAAAATTAAATTCCGGATTCTGGGGATGTGATAGAATTCTGAAAAAACTTTCAACCCAATACAAAAATGGTAAACGTTATGATATTGAACTGTACATCCACCTATGGGAAACTTTCC